>PVJD01016606.1:0-20390 GCA_004026545.1 Mormoops blainvillei
CTTCATGGTCACACTGGGCCTTTTCTTGTTTCCCCTGTGTTAGGAAGCAATTACAACCACATATCCACAGGGCCTGCCTTAATCTGTACTTTCCCCCTACTCTCTCTCGCTCTCTCTCTCGCTCTCTCTCTCGCTCTCTCTCTCTCTGACCTGCCTCAGTGCCTCAGGTCTCCCAAGCCCAGACTCAGTCCCCAAGCGTGCTCTGCTTCTTTCTTCATAAGGAAACCCACTGAAATGTAGTCACATTGAGCCACAGTGATCCATGGAGCCAGGAGCTACATCTTTCAGACCACTTGTATTTAAATGCCATGTATACAGTGGAATACTACTCAGCCATAAAAAGACCTAAACCTTACTATTTGCGGCAACAGCATGATGGATCTAGAGGGTATTATGCTAAGTGAAACAAGTCAGACAGAGGAAGACACATACCGGATGATTTTACTTATATATGGAATCCAAAGTGCAAAATAAATGAACAAACAAAACAGAAACAGACTTATAGATGCAGAGACTAGACTGATGGTTGCCAGGTAGGAGGGAGGCTGGAGAGTCGGATGAAAAACATGAGGGGATGAAGTACAAACTGGTAATTACAAAATAGTCGCGGGGATGTTAAGTACAGCCCAGGGAATATAGTCACCAATATTGTAATAACTATGTGCAGTGCCAGGTGGGTACTGGACTTATCAGGGGCCTCACTTAGTAAATTACATGAACGCTATATACCTGAAATGAATATAAAATAATATCGAATGTCAACTGTAATTGAAAAACAAAAAAGAAAGAAAGAAAAATAAATACATATAGCCTGGAACTGAGCTCAAATCTTGGGGATAAAATGGTCTAACAGAGGAGGCCGGAGAGGTGAGGAGGTCTTGTTATTTCAGAGTAGGTTGGGTTCCAGAGTTGAGCGTAGGGACAATAGGTGCTAAGCACATCACTCATGGGAATTCGCCTCTTCCTACGTCCTCTGCTTTTCAATCTTCCCACCTGGAAAAGTGTTGGACCCAGAGCAGGCTCTGGCCCAAGTTCAAGTGAAAAGTAAGATGAAATGTATAAGCCAAGAGTCATGGTGGGGAGGGTAGTTTCCTGGGAAGCTAGACACAGAAAGCGACCGATGCCGTGGCCACTCAATTATTGATGGGACATCAGAAGCAGCTGGTTACTTGATGCCGGTGTTCACTGCCATCAGCAGAGCAGTCCCGGCCATCCACTTCCGGAATCTAAACTTTCGTCACTGTGAGTGCATTCCTTGTCAACAAGCGAAGCTTCGTTTCCCAAAGAAAACTAGGGAACAGTTTAGAAAACTATCTTTAGCATCTGTGACGTTTAGTGTTTTATTCCAGAACATATGGAAGGCCCCCCACGCGATGGGGAACCCGTGGCCTTTGCTTCCGTGACTCACACGTACAGCTTTGAGCCATTATTGCATAGCCCCCAAGAAGACTACACGCAAGCTCTTCTTGGGAAGCCAAAGTTATTTGGTTTCCCCAGGGTGCCTGGGACAGTGTCACGCAAATAGTAGATGCAGCTCTCGCACCAGCTAGGTACTGTCACTCTAGCTCCAGACCCAGGCTCTGCTGGAAGACCCCGCACGGAGCAGGAAAGCAGATGAGGCCCAAGAAACGCTGTAGAGCCTGGCCCTGCAGTGAGAGCACCAAGAACCCTGGACGTGCTGGGAGACAAGCCAAGTCGCTTGCCAAAGACAGAATCTGAATTGGAGGATGTTTTTACTTCAGCTTAAAAGACAAGTTGTCCCCAGTGAGCAGGTGGAGGGCATAGAAATATTAGTCACTGTTATTATCATAAGTTCTGCAGTTGCAAGGCATAACCACTTCCGGGTTTAAGATGGATATATTTAGCTGGTTACTCCTCTCTGGGCCTCAGCTTGATCAGCTATAGATGAGTGAGGGTGACTAAGTAATACCTGAATTTTCTTCCAACCGTAATGGATTGTGATACATGGAATTTGGAAAGAAAGAGGGGACGTTATGGAGAAACCAGTAAGACTGGATACAATGATGGGGGGGAAAGCGACAAGAAGCTGCAAAAGAGAGGTAAGCTTAAAATTCTTGAGTAAGTATGTTATGTATGACAGAGCCACTTGTCAGGAATAACCATCACCAGGGCGACTGGCCATCCCTGTTGTCTGGAGTTACAGAGGTTATTGGGTCACAGGACTTTCAGTTTTTTTAAGCTTTTATTTATGGATTTTAGAGAGAGAGAGAGAGAGAGAGAGAGAGAAACATCTATCTGTTGTTCCACTCATTCATGCATTCGTTTGTTGCTTCTAGTATGTGGCCTGCCTTGGGATCGAACCCGCAACTTTGGAGGACTCCCAGTTTTAAAATCAGGAAAGTTCCAGCTAACTGGGGTGAGTTGGTCACCCTACTTATCACCTCAAGTGCCCCCAAAATAATATCACATGGAGTAAACAGCAGGATGAAAACTAGATAGTTTAATACAAATAAATTCGAATTGGACAACCAAAGGGTATGTTCTTGTAAAGAAGCACATTTAACGGAGAGATAGCACTGTATGCCAAACAGGGAAAAAGTACACCTGAACAATAAACATATAACTTGCAGGGAATATTCAGGTGAAAATAGAGAAGAAAGAGATATTATACTATTCAAGGAGCGTGCTTCCTAAAAGCGGAGCCAGGCATGTATAATGCACATGATGGTTTTCCAGGGCAAAGAAAGAACTTCAACCAATTCTGAGATAATTAAGCAAATTCAACAATTCTAGGAGTGAGTGCTTTTGTTTTGTTTTGTTTTGTTTTGACGTGAATAAAAACGAGAGTGAGATTTGAGTACTCTGTTTGGGGGTCAGGATGGCTGTTTCTTGTGGACAACAGGTTCCGTGCTCCGGAGCACGGCATCAGCCCCCGTCCTCGCCCCTCCAGCCTACCTCCCGCCACTCCTGCCCTACCGGGCTGGTTTGAGTCCCCTTGGAGGAAGAGATTAGAAGTCAAAACCGAAGAAGTTGTTTTGGTGAGAGACTTTGTAAGACTTAGGAGCAAAGTACAAGCCCAATGGGCAGAGAACTTTTGTTGCACGTGGTTATGGAACCCAGCTTCCATTGTTTCCTTGAGGGCGGGTGGTTCTGGGAGCAGTCGGCGATGGCACGCTCCCTTGATGGTGATGCTGCCAACGATGGCTGGGGTGAGAGATACCAGCTGGGTATCTCTGTGCAAAGTGGCAACAAGAATATATTTATATATATTATTTTTCTGGCTTGCTTCCTTTGACCATGAAAGATGGCATTCATTTTTCACTTGTGTTTTTGTTTACTGTGATTTGTTTATGTTGTGTTGCCTTGGTGTTCTACTGTATAAGTATGCTGCAATGCATTCATCCAATCTATTGCTGGTATACATTTGAGTTATTTCTTGGTTTTTGCTGTTAGAACCAATGCTGTGCATACAGGGGCAGCAGGATACATATATATGATCAAGAGTTTCTCTAGGAGAGAAATTGCTAAAGTGCAAATGTTTCCATCTTCAATTTTACTAGGTGAAAAGAAATTGCTTTCCACAGTGGTCACCCCAATGTGCTTTCCCCAGTTATATAGGAACACGTGGCTCACAAACATTTAATACTATCAGTTTCTTGCATTTTTGCCAATCGGAAAGGTATGCGATGGTATCTGTGGTTTTAATTTGCACTTCACTGATTACTAAAGAGGTTGAGTATTTTCCTTAAAGAGGTTGAGTATTTTTTCATGTCTATTGGCCACTGGGATCTTCACTTTTATTAAATATCTGTTCCATTTGTTCACCCATTGTTCCAATTTGGTTGTTGTTTTCATACTGATTTATAGAAATCTTTTATATATTCTGGGTAATAGTTCTTCATTGGTTACATATGCATTTCGAATATCCTGTCACACTCTGGGGCTTCAATTTGATGTTATTCAGGATATTTTCATATGAAAAGATATTCTTAATTTTACTGTGATCAAATGTACCAGTCTTTTCCTTTAGTGCTTTTTGTATCCTCTTTAAGAAACACTTCCTTCACTTGAGATCAGGAAGATGTCTTTTCTTAGTTTCTAAAAACCATACCACACTATCTTAATTACTGTATAGTTAAGTCTTAAAATCAGTTAGTGTTAGTCTTCCAACTTTATTCTTTTTCAAAGTTATCATTCTGCTCTGGGTCCTTCCACATGAATATTAAAATCCATTTGTCAATTTCTACGAGTTTGTCCAAAAATCTGATGGAATTTTGATTGGGATTGCATTGAACATGGACACGGATTTGGGAGGGATACACGCTGTAGCAATATTGAGTCTTCTAACTAATAAACACAGTATAGCTCTCCATTTATTTAGAACTTCTTTCATTTCCCTCAGCCATGTTTTGTAATTTTCCGTGTTTTATAAATTTCCCTAAATCTTTCACATTTTTGTACTAGTTTGCTGTGAGTTTTTAATAAGGAATGAATGTTGGATTCTGTCAAAAGTTTTTCTTATGTTTATTAATATGAAAGTATATTTCTTTCCTTTTTAGTCTATTACTGTGGCAAGTTAACTGATTGCCAAATGGTAAAGCAACTTGGTATTCCTGGGGTAAACCCAACGTGGTCATGAGGTTTTATCCGTTTGGTATATTATTGGATTTTACTTGCTACAGTTTCGTTGAGAATTTTTGTGTGCTCGTTCATGAGGAATATTGGTCTGTGGTTGTCCTGTAATATCTTTGGTATCAAGATAATGCTGGCTTCATAAAGTAAGTTGGGAAGTGTCCCCTCTTTTTCACTTTTCTGAATGAGTTTGTGTAGAACGGCTATTATTTCTTCCTTAGAAGTTTGGTGGCATTCACCAATAATGCCATATGGGCCTGGAGGGTTTTTCGGGAAGAGGGGTAGATTCAATTTCTTTAATAAATATGGAGTTATCGGGGTACTCTATTCCTTCTTAAATGAAATTTGAGAGTTTTCATCTTTCAAGGAATTTATTTCATCTAAATCATCATATTTTTTAACAAAATATTGCTCATGGTACTCTTTTATTATCTTTTGATATCTGTAGAATGTGTGGTGATGTTATATCCCTCATTCCTGATTTTGGTAATCTGTGTCTTTTCTCTGTTCTACCTGATCAGTCTGGCTGAGATTAATCAATTGTATTGATCTACTTAAGAAATTATTTTAGATTCGTTGCTTTTTCTCTATTGTTTTTCTGTTTTCTGTTTCGCTTAACTCTGCTCTGACCTTTGTGGCCTCCTTTCGTCTTCTTACCTCCAGTTTCATTTTTTCTTGTTTTCTAGATTTTTGTGGTAGAACTGAGGTTATTAGTTTGAGACCTTTGTTCTTTCAATACAGGTATTAGTGTTTTAAAATTTTCCCCTGGGCACTACTTTAACAGATTCCTGAAAGGTTTTTGTATGTTGTGTTTTCATTTTCATTCTACACAACTTTTTAAAAAAGGCTTAATGTTCAATCAAATTCACCAACATTATTTTAAATTTGAGATTATTCTTCAGATCAATTCACCCAAATATTAGGAGCGCAACATGCTAAGTAGGCTTTTTCTTTAGGTTGTATTGAATGTTACCATGTATTGATTTTGGATTTTTCAGTGTGAAAACTTGAGTTGTTAAAATCACCTGAATGGAACAGGCATGGCCCTGCTCCGCCGTATGCCGCTCCTGAGGTACGGAAGAGCTGGTCCGCTTCTCCCTTGACCAAATTACTTTCATTTGCCCCACAACAAAGCCAATGAAACCCAAAGGTTAATTTAATCATTCCCGTGAGAGAAATTCATCTGGGAGCCAAGATAACTGTAAGTGCACAGCACATTACATTCAGTGCTTAGAATTAGACTGGGGAAGGAACACGGGGTAAGACAGTTCATTTAGCGTTTCCGTTGGAGATAAAAGCCAGTAAGAGACTTTTTCATGGCACAGTGATTTCAGGAAATTTGTCTAAAAGATAATAATATTACTTAAGGTAATCCCGCAAACAAAGGAGACTGCTTTCCACTCCAGCTTTTACCCTTTCCACAAGCACCGAGTGAGTCATTGCATCATTATTGTTTAACTTCTCTAATTTTAATAGAACATCAGATTTTTTGCTGGTTTACTCACTTTCAGTTTCCACATTCCAGTTCTTTATTCCAAGAATAGGAAAAGATAATAGTGGAATAAAGTTTTGCCACTTCTGATGTGAGGGAAAATTAAGAATGTGATAGGCTAAAATTTGGGACCAAACCCAATATAGTGAGGTTTAAATGAGGGTTAGGGTTTAAAGAACCTGTGGCACAAACACAGAACAGGAGAGACCTAATTCTTGGAGAAACTCACAATAAAAAGAAATAAGGATTTGCTGCCAGCAATTCAGTAAGAAACAATAGTATGAAAAACAGAATGATAATTAAGAAAGCCAAGAACCTCATTGCACTTGACTCTAGAGGTAAGATCCTTTCTAAAAAAAATGCATATTTTCTTGCTGTGTATGCCAAAACCATGAAAAACTGACATGTGCCGATGAGAAGATTAGAGATCGTGTCAGGCGGAGGTACTCAACAGAATTAGAAATGATATGCTCGGAGGATAAATTGGACAAGCTATGACACTGTCAAGAATTTGAAGGACTGTCATGTGAAACTTAATGACAGCAGCCACTAAACGTTCTCTGGGGTACAAAATAAAGACATTATGGTAATTAAGATGGCCCAACAAATTGATAAGCTGCTTTCCAAATCTTTGGACTCATCAAGACTGGAGTTGTTTTTTCTGGGCTGGGTAGCCAACTATTAAAAGTGCTGTAAAGGACTCCTCATCAATAGCGAATAGTAGCAGAACTTTGTAGCAGTGGCTCTCAAACATTTTGGTTTCAGGACCCCCCTATATTCTTAAAAATTATTAAAGACCCCAAAAAGCTTTAGTTTAATGTGAGCTATGTTAATCAGTATTTACCATATTAGAAATTAAAACTAAGAAATTATAAAAATATTTATGTATTAATTCACTTAAAAATAACAATAATACACCCATAACATATTATACAAACAACATATTTTTATGACAGTATTTTCTAAAACAAAACTTTAATGAGAAGACCAGCATGGTTTTACATTTTTACAAAACTTTGAAATGTATGGTTTAATAGAAGCCAGCCGAATTCTTGTGTCTTCTTCTGGGTTCATGCTGTTGCAATATTGTATGTCATGTAGTTTCTGGAACCCCCAACACGGGCTTGTGACAAAAGGAGAGTAAAAAAGGAAAATATTGTCTTGTATGATTATGATAGTATTTTTGACTTCATGAATCCCTAAAGATATCTCACACCTTCCAGTCACACTCTACCCCTTTTTGGTCTAATAACATCTAATAACACCCATTTGTTGAACTAATAAAACAGCATGAATAAGCCAGGCTCTTCCCTCTTAGTGTAGGGCTCAGAGGTTTCTACTTTAAAATAAAGCATCAACATGTGAATCCAGCAAAGTCGAAAAAGTTTATGAAAATGTTCTATGAACATTTGAAAAGAATATGCATTTTGCTGCTTTGTGGTGAAATGCTCTGAATATATCAATTAGATCCATTTGATCTAATATGTCTTTTAAGGCCACCACCTCCTTATTGATTTTCTATCTGGAAGATCTATCCATCCATGTCCACGGGAGGAGGGGGGAGTGTAAAAATCTCCTGCTATGACTAATTACTGTCATCCTCTGCCTTTATGTCCATCAGAAGTTCATTTACATATTTAGGTGCTCCTATATCGAGTGCATAAATTATTACAAGGGTTATATTCTCTTGTTGGATCGCTCCCTTTATCATTATGTAGCATTGTTCTTTGTCTCTTAGGATAAACTTTGTTTTAAAGTGTGTTTTGTCAGATATAGCTATTCCTACCCCTGCTTTTGTTTCATTTCCATTTGCATAAAATATGTTTTCCATCCTTTTACTTTTAGCCTGTGTGTGTCTTTCATCCTGAGGTAGGTCTCTTGCAGGCAGCATACACATGGGTCTTGCTCCTTATCCATTCAACTACTTTATGTCTTTTTTTTAATATTTAAAAAGATATTTATTTATTTTTTGAGAGAGAGAGAGAGAGAAACATTGATTAGTTGTTCCACTTATTTATTCATTCACTGGTTGATTCTTGTATGTGTTCTGACCAGGGATCACACCCAGACTTTGGTGTATTGGGATGACCTTCTAACCAGCTGAGCTACCTGGCCTGGGCTACCCTATGTCTTTTGTTTGGAGCATATAAGTCATTTACAGTTAAAGTGATTATTGATAGGTACCTGTTATTGCTATTTTGTTCTTTAACTATGTTCCCCAATTTTTTTTCTTTTTCTAATTCTTAAAGCAGGCTCTTTTTTTAATACTGGTTTGGTGGTAAGAAACTCCATTAGCTTTTTCTTGTCTGGTAAGCTCTTTATTTCTTTTTCAATTTTAAATGATAACCTTGCTGGATAAAGTAGTCTTGGTTGTAGGTCCTTACTTTTCATCACTTTGAATATTTCATGCCAATCCCTCTGGCCTGAACTGTTCCTGATGAGAAATCAGCTGACAGTCTTATGGGAACTCCCTTGTAGGTAACTGTTTTTCTCTTGTGGCTCTTAAGGTTCTCTCTTTGTCTTTTACCTTTACCATTTTAATTATGATGTGTCTTGGTGTGGTTTCTTCAGCTCCATCTTCTTTGGGACTCTCTGTGCTTCCTGGAATTGGGTGTCTTTCTCCTTCACCGGGTTAGGGAAGTTTTTGGTCACTGTTCCTTCAAATAGGTTTTCAACCCTTTGCCCTCTCTCCTCCTTTTGGTACCCCTATGATGCATATATTGTTACACTTCATGTTGTCCCAAAGGTCCCTTAAACTATTCTCATTCTTTTTAATTCTTTTGTTCCTGCTCTAATTAGATGTTTTTTTCAGGCTTGTCTTCAAAATTGCTGATTTGACCCTCTGCTTCATCCAACCTATTACTTATTCCTTCCAGTGTATTCTTGATGTCAGATATTGTATTCTTCATTTCTGACTGATTTTTAAAATGCATTCACCTTTTCCATGCTGTTGTAGCTCTCACTAAGTTCCTCAAGCATCCTTATAACCATTACTTTGAACTTTATATCTGATGAGTTGCCTGCCTCCATTTTATTTCACTCTTTTTCTGGAGATGTCCCCTGTTCTTCCATTTGGAGGCTGTCTCTTCATCTCCCCATTTTGGCTGGCTCTTTGTGTTCTTTATATGTATTAAGTTGGTCTGCTGTGACACCCAGTCTTTGTGGGCTGGCCGTATGTTGTAGGTGTTCTGTGGGACCCAATGGTGCAGTCACTTTACCCTTCTGAGCTAGGTGCTCTAGGGATGTCCCTTGAGCATGTTGTGTGGGTCCTCTTGTTGTAATTGGGTATTGATTGCTATTGGCCCATTTGTGCATGGAACTGACCCTTAGGCTGTCTGACTGTAAGGCTCAACCCCCACCACAGTGTGGGAGGTGCCGTACAGATGTTTAGTAAATGAAGCAGAATTCACCTCAGCAGGGTTTGGTGCCTCCTGAGATCTCCCTTTGGATGTGCTGTTTGTGAAGCTTAGCAGATCCTTCTCTGATGTTGTCTGAAGCTGGGCACTGGGTGTGTTGGGTCTGGGCCTCTTGGTGTGACACTGGTACAGGCCAAATGTCAGATGTTTATCTGTGCCTGTCTCTCAGTGACCTCTTTGGAGCTGCAAGCAATCCACAGTTTGTGGTTGCCTCTGCTGGGCTCAGATGTGTGCTGGAAGGACAAAGCAATGCACCAAGGCCAGATTTTTACTAGCAGCAGGGCTGGGGGCAGGTCAGCAAAAGTCCCGAGGCCGTTGGAGAGCTGCCTTCACCTGCCGGCTGCCTGTTACGCTCAGTCATTGAAAGAGCCTCTGGCCGAGTTGGGGGGATGGGGCTAGTGAACCTCCTATGATGGGGAGATGCTGTTCAGGATTCAGGGAGGTTGGTGAGTATGGCCTCTGCCCCAGAGCCGTATGACTCAATCGGTCTTGGATTTTGTCCTGACCTTGACAGGGCAGAGCAACTAGGAGCTCGGCAGGTGGTACCTCCAGAGCCAGAGGTTGGGTCTGTTAGAAGCTGGGAAGGCAGTTCTATTGGATCTCCCATGGGGGGAGGTTCTGGTCAGGTTCACAGGAAAGTGAGGGGAATGACCCCAAACCCAAAGCTAGACAACTCAGGCACTGACACCGCCTGAGTCTGCCCAGACCTCTACACCCTGGGCAAGACAGCTGACTCCACAGCACGGCCTCAACTCTGCAGGCTGGGATGAGAGGGAGTCCTCAGAATGGTGCAATTGCTTTCCCCCCAGGCTGATGTCACACGAAGGGGAGTGTTCCACCCAAGAAAGATGATGTGTCCGTGGTATGGAAGAATGACTCAGCACAGGGGAATCTGGCAGTTGTCTCACCAGCTCCCTCTCCAGAGCCACAGACCCAAGACTCTTCTCAGGAACTCTAGTGTACTCAACCCTCCCTCCATCCGAGCCCAGAGCGAGTGGCTGCAAAAGAGATTTTGTGCATTGGCCCTTTAAGAGGGTGCCTGTGTCTCTGGCAGCCTCCTGCCTTTCCCTGGTGGACAGAAACCCTACTTCTTTTCATAGCTGGATGTTATGTGGGCACCTCTTTCTGGCTCTGGTGCTCTGGGCTGGGGAGCCTGGCTAGGGTTTTAGAGTCCACACTTCTCAGGGGGAATCCCCGCAGATACGATCTCCCTCCAGAACCTCAGCTATAGACTGTGGGAGAAAAGCCAGTCCTTTTCATGTCTCTGCCCTTCCTACCAGTCTTGATGTGGCTTCTCCTGCAAATCCTTGGTTACAAGACTCCTCTTCAGCTAGGCTTCAGCTGGTTATTCAGGATGGATGTTCTTTAATTTAGTCGTAATTCCAGTTTTGCCCTGGAAGAAGGTGAGCGTAGTTTCCACCTCTTCCGCCATTGTCTTGAAATCTGACCTAAATTTTTTAAACTAAATTTAAACTTACATGTTTTCAAAACATTAAATATGTTTAGACCACATTTATGAGAATGCATTTGCTTATGCATAACCAAATTTATATTTCTATAAGTTTGCCAAAACATGTACATATACATTATATATGAAAGCTCTGGAAGTTTAAGATCAAAATGTTGTGATATTTTATAAACAATAAAAGTTTATTGCCACTTAAAACTATTAAATTTAACAGTCTAAATATTTGCTTTTGTGGTACCATACACAAAAGCCCAATAACCCCCCCAAAATCTACTTCTCTATTTCTTAGTACTGCTATATTTACATTATTCTCAAAACAAACTAAGTTCATGGCATATTGCACAACTTGTTTTTAGTAACTGGGTAATAATTACAATATTTGCTCAGTAAAAGATGAAGTTGTCTAATCATTTTCCAAAAGGACTGCACTTCTTAAACTCATTTTGCTTTTCCTTATTTGCTACCAACAATTTCCAGGTTTGGGAGATTCTATATCTCTCTCTCCGCCATTTTTAAAACACAGTCATCTGATTTTTTCCCTATCATTGCTATTTGACTCCTTGATAAGGCGGGACTGCAATTCATTCAATTACCTGCAAATTTTTCCCACATAAAATTTTCTAACTCAAGCCTTTGGATTTCTACTATTTTAAGAGAAAGTTTTCTTTGAATGCCAGTTACCCAAAATAACACCAAAACAACCTGCTGATGAGGTGATGCTGGCCTTGAGGAGACCTACACCCTGGGCAATTCAGCTGTCTCCACAGCATGTTACCTTTATGGAGTCTCAGTAGCATCTCAAAGGTGAGAGACCAAAGTTGGGATATTTATTGAGATTTTTGAAATCTGGTCTAAAATAAGGAGAACGTTTTGAAGGAGGACAGGGAAGAGTGTGGAGCTCAGTTAGAATTGGGTAAGAATCATGATGTAACAGATTAGGATTGTTAGATCCAACAATGTAAAGATTTTGAGAATAGGGTTCAAAGATGCTTGAGATGTAACCTCTCATTTAATGCTTTGTTTTGAAGAGCTAGTGGGCCTTTTAAGATGTGCCTGAAATGAATAGTAAAGATACCTGCAATTGTTATCTTCCTGGAGGAGTATGCAAATGAAGACAGTACACTAATATTAATATAGGCAGCAAGATGTGTGTTATAGATAGTTTCAGTTCTCAGTCTGAGTCTCATTAAAAGGAAACAAAGTGCCACAAAATTTTTGTGGGAGAAAGATGCCTAGTATATAAATATTTTTATAAATGTTGTATCTGAAGTATATTATGTATAAATAATGTACATATATTTATAAATATTTATTGAATGAATGAATGAATGAAAACTTCAGGTGAGGCGGGGCAGCTGACCAAGCAGCCTTACTCTGACCCCCGCGTTTCTCCTTGCTCTTTGAGTTCTAATGTCCAATGTCTTTGTCACCACCGCGCTCAGATTTCCCTGAGTATAGGTTAAAGTTCCAGCCCAAGTTGGAACAAAAATATGCATTCTTACAAATTCTTTTGGCATAGCTGAGTTAGGCAAGAATTTTAGAAATTATTGCTAGCTACCAAGAAAGCATTGAGAGAAATAAACAGTGAAATGGTCTCAGCATTTAAACAAAAGAATGGCATCTACAATAACCAGTGATGTCTACTCACACCAATTGGTGCTGAAAAAACAGAGCCATTCATTTACAGAGGGAAAAGTCCATGGTTGTTTCTTCAAGGCAGCATGGCTGATACAACTTTAATCACTGCTTAGCAGTGTACGCACCCTGATTTTCCACAATAACTCACATTGACGAGTTGAAATTAAAGCTCCTTTGCTCGGCACTCAAGGTTCAAGTTTCTTCTTGCATAAGATAAATAAGATAAAAAGAAAAACATGATGACTGGCCTATCCATCAAAAATGATGACTTACACATGCGTAAGTGACTCACTCATGTCATAAATGGGAATCGAAGCTGAGAGAGTGTTGCTCTGGAAACAGGGAGACCTGGTTAGAATCTCAGTGTAGTTACACAATAGCTTTGTGGCCTTGCTCAAACTCTGACCTTTACTTCTTCATTAGTAAAAGGCAGGTAATGAGAAACCTATTTCCCAATGGGTTTGTGAGAGCTATGTGAGATAACATGTATCACCCATTCAGCCTCTCATGAGTACCTTCCACCACATGAAATTGATATTTTTTGTATTTTAAAAAGCTGAACATTTGTACATTTATACGGTTCAATCTTATGTTAGCTAGTAAGACACAAGGCTGGAATCCAGACTCAAGTCTTCTGGACCCCGGTCCCTTGCCCTTCAAAGGCCATGCTACCTTTTCTTTGCAGTGAAACTTATTTTTAGTTGGCTTGGTGCTGCCAACTGAATTATGAAACAGTTTAAGGTAAGAGATGTGCAAAGACAACAAATTGTGAGCATTGGAGAGAAAAAGAAGTTACAGAACTGGTGGAGACTTCGAGGCTTTACAAATATAATGGTTGTCCAGTTATTCCACCTTTCGTAGGAATAAGGAGGTATACGTGTGGAAGATCCCAGTTATCCTTCTTAATGTCAAAGTCATTGGTTAGGTATGACATTGTGATGGTCAGTTTTATGTGTTCACTTGACTGGGCCGTGGGAGTGCCCAGATGTTTGCCCCGGCATTATTTGGGGTATGTCTGGGAGGGTGCTTCTGGGTAAGATTATACTTGAATCAGTGGACTGAGTAAAGCATATTGCCCTCCCCAATGTGGGTGGGTCTCGTCCAGTCAGTTGAAGATCTGAATAGAACCAAAAGGCTGAGTAAGAGGAAGTTCACTTACCTTGTTGCTGCAACTGAGACATCAGCCCCCCGACGGTAACTTACACCACTGGCTCTCCTGGATTCCCAGCTCGCTGACTACAGATCCCGGAATTTCCCTGAGGCCTCTATAAATCACATGAGCCAATTCCTTATAATAAATTCTCTCTCTCTCTCTATGTGTGTGTACACACACACACACGTATATGTATCTCACTGCTCTCTCTATATGACTTATGTATGTTTTATATATATACATGTATATATATCTTATTGGTTCTGTATGGCAAGGGTTATAGGTTTTTTTTTTAATAGTGCACTCTGGAGCTGCCATTCATGAATGTATTTAAAAGATATTTATGTATCTTTTATGTAATGTATTTTCTAAAGATATTGGCCATCACTTTGTAGGTTTAGATGTTCATGGTTGGAGCATGTGAACCCCCTGAGCTGTCACTAGGCAGCCAACTTTGTTCTGCCTGTGAAGCATGACTCAAACAGAAAGGCTTCCTGTGGGTGAAAAAGAATGTGTCTCTAACTTCAGTGTCCGTGCACTGGGCAGAGCTTGAGACTGGATGTCAGAAGACTTGCATTTGAATTCCAATGCTGCTGTTTACTGGCTATAAGAATTAACTTCTTTGAGCTTCGGCTTTCTCATCTGCAAAGTGAGCATAGTAAGGGTTATCCCCAGGGTCCAGGAAAGACTTACGAAGACAATGGATGTGAGCAGCTCCTTGTAACTCAATAGTGTTTCAAGAATATCAGTTGTCGGAATGTATTATTGTATGTTGGAAGGAGGATGACTTTTGGACCTGTTTATTTAGGTTACTAAATCTTTCTAAGCCTAAGGCATTTCATGTGCTAAAGATAAAAAAAGACAGAGAGACAAAGAGATTACAACCGACTTTCGAACGTTCTTGTAAGGATTAAAATGCCTAATGCACAGAAATGCACAGAAAGTCTCCAGCAAAAGTCCTGACCAGGCATGTGCATCCTTCTTCCTATAAAAGTGTAACTGTTTATTAAATTAATAAGCCATTAGCCACTTTAATGTTATGCTAAGTGTATATTTAAATAAATAATGAATTCATAGAACTGCCAACACCCATGTTCTATCAAGTGATGTCTATACTCATCGTCCACTGTTAGCCATCACTACAGCTTCTTCTAGCTCACACAGCTTCTCATCCTGTATCCTTCTTGGCCCATCAAGCACCTATAACTGTGAAACACAAGGGCCCCCAGCTTGTGTCACCAAAAAAAAGCCCCAAAACAAAAGAACTTATTGAGATTTATGACCGAAAGATAAGCATTCTCCTTGCCAGCTGGTACTTAAGATTGTCACGTAGTTATGAACTTTCTGAAAATTTCATGGGAAGGGGAAACAGATTTTTGCTCTCTGAAGAGTTACATGAGCCAGAAAAAGAAATTCTAAACTCATTACTTTTACACGACTCCCTTGCCATGGCCCATCTCTATGTACAGTTCGTATAAACTCTCTTACTGAAGATGGAGATTAGTTCATATCATCCTCCTCAACCTGGTTTCAGGCTTTTGGGAGATAATTTTCCCCTTGACAATGAGATAAGGAGGAAGCGAAGGGGCTTTCTAAAGTCATTCAATCCTGGCTTCATCCTCTTTTTAGTTCTATACAGTCCCGGGCAAGTTACTTAACCCCTCTGAGCCTTAAAGACCTCACCCGTAAGATGTCAACAGTGCCCCCCTACAGGGTGAATGAATGAAATCTGGATGTAAGTAGACTGCACAGAGGAGATGATTCCACCTGCCCTCCCCCCCCTTCATTTTAGAACATCTTTGCCCAGACATCTGCTTTCAGGATGGAGAGAATGATGTATACTTATAACTGGACAGTGACATTCGCGTGACACTTCTTTGATGGACCCCTACAT
Organism: Mormoops blainvillei; assembly: GCA_004026545.1. NCBI lineage: Eukaryota > Metazoa > Chordata > Mammalia > Chiroptera > Mormoopidae > Mormoops > Mormoops blainvillei. Next base: position 15,655 of record PVJD01016606.1, read on the forward strand.
CCAAGCTGGCCCTTCGTGACGACTCTTCTCCATGCACTGGAAATGCCCGTGCAGGGTCGGGTTTTTGTGTGGAGTCTCTGGAGTCAGACTACTCCGCTACCTGTCGTCACCTTGCCATGTAAAACACTTAGCATATTGCCTTTCACACAAGTCACCTTAATAGGACCTCTTTGTTAGATTCTACATTGCCCTCATACAGCGGGGCATTCTGTACTCAGGGAACACTTTCTCAGGGGTGTCCAACCTTTCAGTGTCTGTGGGTCACACTGGAAAAAGAAGAGTTGTCTTGGGCCACATGCTAAATACACTGTGGCATGTAATCACGCACAAAAAAAATCTCATAATATTTTAAGTAAATTTACGGTTTTGTGTTAGGCCACATGCATAGCCATCCTGGCTGCCGAGGGTTGGACACCCCTGCTTAGTTTAAAGGATGACATCCATTCTCTCTCACCCAGCCCTTCGCTTACTCTTTTCTGAGGGTCGAGTGACTTATTTGGTGATTTGAACTCGAATTGTGCTCCCTTGGAACACATTTTCTGGATCTTCTCTCCCTCTGTATCTCAGAGAGAGAGAAAGTCCCGTCCTCAGGATTTTCCATTAGATAAATGACCAGCCTCTCAGAGGGAGACACCTTGGTCCAGGTTTGTATGACACTGGTGTGCACGTTCAGTCCCAAGGGGCATATTATAAAGCCTGTTTGCAAAGTTCAAACCATATTCTCCAATTCAGCTTTATCAGAAACAAAGCTCATGTTTCCATCTCCATACACCTGGTTCTTATATCTGTTGCTCGATGTCTTCTCAACTAAGGAAAAGAAAAACCATCACCCCCAACCTCCAATAGAACATGTTTAATTCATGTTGATTATTAATTTTTTGAAAATCCTCACCTGAGGATATATTCATTGATTTTTCTTTTGGAGAAGAGAGAAAGACATAGAGAGAGAGAAACACTGGTGTGAGAAAGAAACGTAGCTTGGTGGCCTCCATATGTCCCAGCTGGGGATCGAACTTGCAACCTTTTGGTGAATGGCATGATGCTCCAATCAGCTGAGCCATCTGGCCACGGCTGTTGATTATTACTTTGACTTTTATGGACTAGAGATTTTTATGATATTTTCTGAACATCAGACAAGTATTTGTTCATCAAGCAAGCTCTGATACTCTTAAAATAGAAGCTTCGCTGCAAGGGCAACCCTCTTCAATATTTTTTTTAAAGGACGCTGAAGAGAATTTTTGCAAATATTGGCTTTTGTTTCCGCCTCTTTAAGATCAACATCCGTGTATAGTCTTGGCATTGGCCATACTACAAGTGCAATGCCTCTTCAATGCCAGAGTTAAGTCAAGGTCGACTTGGCACATGGCCTTGAATCAGATTTATGCAGATGATTGCTACCCATTCATTAGGCAAGAGCAGCCCATTAACCTTTACCAGATAATGGCCCTCGAGGACACAGAGTTCGTCTTTGCCTCTGAGAAAGTCGTATTGTGGAGTACCTGGCAGTGAACCCCAGAGTCAGCCTCCTGCCTTGGACCCATCTTACCAGCCGTGACCTGTGGTACTTTTTAACCGTTCAATGCCTTGACTTCTTTTTCTGCAAATTGGAAGAATAATAATAGCTATCTTCTAAGTTCTCCGTGGGAATTGCTTAAATGAACCCTTGTTAAGTGCTTGGACTAACGCGTGGTACACAGCAAGGACACTGGCTCTGGAGCCAGACTGCCTCACTAAACTGCCACCTACAATCTCTGTAGGTCTCGGTTGCCTCATCTGTAAAGCTGGTGTAAAGATAGGTACCCCTTCGGGTAGCTATGACACATAATTGAGGTTATCTGTGCAGGCTTTGTGGCAAGCAGCAGCATAAATAGATGAAAGCTTACTTTTTTTCTTTTCACAAAAAATGAAGATGGGAGGAAGGCAATCCAGGTCTGATATGGCAGCTGCACCCTTTAAGGGATGTGGGCTTCTTCTATCCTACTGCTTTATCCATGCCGTCTCATGATTCCAACTAGCTTGCTTGAGCTCCAGCCATCGTATCCACGTTCCAGGTGGTAGAAAAGAGGAAGGGACAAAGAAGGGATAGTATAACCCTTTATGGCATGGAATTAGAACTTTTTCTCTCTAATTTTACTTTCTATATAACTTGCTAGGAATTTTTCCATATTGATACTCAGAACTAATCATGTAGTTTAAGAAAACACTTCCTCCCACCCCAAGCAATATTAAAGATTCACTAACAGACTTACTTACATAACTTGGGAGGTTACCTACATATGCGTGTGTGTGTGCGTGTGCGTGTGCGTGTGCGTGTGTATAAAACAAGTTACGTGTGTGTACAGGCATCTTGCCGTCTATGGGTCTATAGTGTATATTTATTTCACTGACATTTTATAGGGGCAACTCTCTGATATTCTTAAACTTTTGGGGTGCAGAAACCCAATTAAGGATCTGAAAGAAAGCTTTGAATGCCTCCCTGGAAGAATGCACATAAAAACCTATACTTTGAATTGTGCACTGAATTTTACTGCACTGAAGATGTATTTCCTTAACAGAAATAAAATTTAAAAAGTATATGCCCTGGCTGGGTAGCTCAGTTGGTTGGAGCATTGTTCTGTGCACGCACAAAAAAAAAAAAGGGGGTGCTCGCTCAATTCCTGGTCAAGTGACATACCTAGGTTGCTGGTTCGATCCCCAGTCGGGGTGTGTACAGAAAGCAACCAATCAACGTTCCTCTCTCACATCAATGTTTTTCTCTCTCTCCCCACCCCTTGCCTCTCTCTCTAAAATCAATAATAAAAAAAGAAAATCCTCAATTGAGGGTTAAAAAAAATGTATAAAAAAGTATGCAATGCTATATGAGTTATTCACTCTCATAAATGTTTCAGCTTTGAAAATTGTTTTGACAATGGGCTTTCCTTTTCTTGTAACAACAAAAACAAACAAACAAAAACTGCCCAGAATTTCCTCATGTGCTTCCAGAAGGCCTCTGCAAAGTCAGTGAGTTTCTCTGGAGTGTGGTCCCATTTCTTGACCACTCCTGGTGACTCAAAGCCCTGATTCTGATGAAACTGATGACGCCTGCAGCAGTAGACAAGACTTCTTTCAGGATTTTCGCAGAGCTCGTGAAATTTATTATGAAATGTGGAGCCTCCTCAGAGAACAGAGGAGTCCTGCCCCCATCCCAAGGCCCTCCCCACCCGGGTCTCCTGTTCTCTCCCATTTTTGCTGTAGCTGCACTCTCTCCGCTTTAACCACACAGGCTTCCTTGCTCCTCCTACCGCCCCCCTGCCCTGCCCCCCACACACCCAGATCAGCTCATACCATCCTCAGGTCCATGCAGGACCCTTCTTGCACACTGGGATGGGTCTCTCTGGGTGTGCACATGGCACCCTCTCCCCCTCCACCCTGTCTGTCAGTGCAACCCACCCTGCCCTCATCTCTATCCTGTCATCTCTTTTGTTTCCATCACATGGCTTATCAGTATCTGGCCAGATATGACATGGGCTTGTTTTTAGATATGTCTACTATCTCTCTCTCTCTCTGCCTCTATAAAGGAAGCTTCCCATGGTCAGAGACTTTGCCCTGTAATCCCCAGACCTAAAACAATACCTGTTGGTATTAAATATTTGTTGGGTAAATGAATGAATTTGTTTGCTGATTACCCTTCTTCCATAAAAACGCCTCATTTTCTCATATTACATGCACATTGCCGTTGCATGGAGACGTTTTCTTCCAGTAGATTTTCCCAGCAAGGGCCTGGGGCTGGCCATTGAGGATGAAACAGGAGTTTGCAGCCAGGAAGTTATTGGGCATCTCATCCATGTCCGCGCTGGCGGGGAATGACACGCTTCTCTGTGGCCCATTGAAAGAGAGCAGAGCCTGTGCTAGCAACGCCGTAGTTTCACCAATCTTCACCCCCTCCTGCTGCTACCATACCAGGATCCCAGATGAGTAAGGTGACCCCTCAATCTCACCAATAACCCATGCCTAAATCAGAGTGCGGGAGACTTATTGGTGGGCTCTGCAAAGCCCATTCTCCCACACTGACATAGTGGTAAGTCTCCCCTAAGTCCCTTCACTCAGAAGGGAGAAGCCGGAAGCACCATCGGTTCTCAGCCAAAGCCCCACCACCCCTCAGTGTGACACACAGCTGGGAGGGGTGTCACAGTCATTGGTTTCTAGAAATAAAACATTCGCGAATGCCTTCCAGGAGTGTCGAACCTGCAGCCTCAGGGCCGCATGTGGCCTACGGTGGCTATGAACATGGCCCAACGCGAAATCATAAATTTACTTAAAACTGGTTTGTTTTTGTTTTCGTTTTGCTCATCAGTTTTCATTAGTGTTTGTGTATTTAATGTGTGGCCCAAGACAACTCTTCTTCTACCAGTGTGGCCCAGAGACGCCAATGGGTCGGACACCCCTGCTAGGCACTTCTTACAAAAGTGGCCCATGTTGCTTCTGTTAGAAAGCTCCCCTCACCTGCCGCTTCCTCAGCTGGAGGAGGAAGGGGTGGGTGGCTGCCCCAGGGGGGGGAACTAGGGAGAAGCACGCAGACGCTCACGTTCTTGTGCGTCTGCTGTGAGGCATGTAGCCATGATGAATTAGGGCAGTGTGGACAATGATGGCTCTGCGTGGGTAACTCCACCCCACGGGTTCTTTTTTATTTTGGTAGTTGTCCCAAGGCAGAATGTGAGGGGGATGGGAGTGCAAAAATCTCAGTAATCAGGATAAAT
>PVJD01016607.1:0-20381 GCA_004026545.1 Mormoops blainvillei
AGCAGGGGAGACTCTGGGTCAGATGTGAATTTAGCAAACCCCTTTCTGGCCAGCCAGTGTGGAACGGATCAGGGTAGATGCTCGTGTTGTATGCTCCGTGCCTGTAGTTTCCCTGTTCAGTTCTCACAGTGTATTATACTTGCTTATTTTGTCTCTCTGAAAAAGCTGTAAGCAGAAGGGTGGGCCTGAGGGTTATCTTGCTACTGGTATTTTCCCAGCAAAAACACAGTGCCTGACCCAAAGCAGACACCCAATAAATAGTTTTTGAAAGAATAAATGCATAAATGAATGCACTTTTAAGGGAGATGATGGAGACAGGGAGAATATTTAGGAAACTATTGAAAATACCAGGAAAAGTATTAAGGAAGGAGTGATGTCAGCAAACTGGCAGACTAGGAGTCTCAGTGCTCCACCGTCCCATAAAACAACAAAAACAATGAATAAACAACTGCATTATGACAACAGAAAAGCTCTGAAAAAGCTCTAGAATACAATAACAGAGCTGTAGATACTTTGTGGAGCACAGAAACCAAGAAAGGCTTCATAGAAAAACCTAGGAAGCACTTGGCCTATGTCACCCCATCCCTCTATCCAGCACACTTCAGCGCCAAGAGGGATCCCCTTAGTGTGCACTCACCCAGCATGTGAAAAAGAAAACATGAGGATCCCAGCAGCCCTCTTCATCACCTCTGACACCTGCATCTTTCACCACCAAGCACCTGCACAATCTTTATCAACGCTGAGCCCAGCTGACACAGCTTCCCGGAGTCCATGTCATTGCACTTCCCCACAGATGAAGGGAGCCATCACTGCGCCCTCCCAGAAGTAGTTGCCAAGGACCCATCCTAGTAAAGACAACCCCAGGCTACAGTCTCTACAGCACCCTGCTGCTTCCCAGAATAGAGCTGATATTGTCTTGCAGCCACATGGATGCCCAAACCCCAGGTTCATGGCCATTCAGTAAGTGTCCATGCCTCAACACTGGCACCACCATCATGGTGAGTGCATCTGTGCCTCCATCCCAAACATTCTGGTCATTTTTCATGCCTTAGAGCTCTGGACCTCAGCTTTGTGGAAGCTCCATATGTGCCTGAACCCCAGGCAACAGCCACCACTACCACGGGAACACACACATTCCAGATCCAGGTGCTGTTGCTGCTACTTGTGTACCCATGTACCAAACCCAATGACTAGAGGAATCTCCTATGACATGACTTCCTCCTGCAGGGGAAAAGAAGAACACAAGGACCACAGGAAACTTTGCTACTGAGGATTTATCAGCCCTCAGTGTCACCATGGACATCTGCAGCTTTGGATGCAGAGGACCCCTATTGTCTCATTGATGCTGTCCCAGCTGATGTAGATCCGTGGAGACTGCTGCTGCTGTACCCTCTGAATACCCAGAACCACCACTATGTCCCCTAGGAGCCAGAACTGCCACAATCAATCCAGTCATTGATCTGATACCCACCAATAGGTAAAAGTCTTTTCCTATCGAAGCCAGTCTTTAAAGTCCAGAAGAGGTGTCTGCTCCCTCAGATGTGCAGACATCAATGCAAGGCTGCTGGAAACAAAATATCAAGGAAACATGACACTGAAGGGAATACAAGACATTTCCAGGAACTGACTCCAAAGAAATAGAGACCTATGAGCTGACTAAGAATTCAAATTAATTATTTTTAATGAAGTTCAGCAAGCTACAAAAGAACACAGATAGAGTACCAGAGAATAAAGAGTGACACTCAATTAAATCCGGAAAACTGATTTGGTGAAAGCTCTCCAAATCTTGGAAGAGAAATGGGTATTCAGATTTGTGATATTATAAGGTCCCCAAACATAATCAACCAAAAGACTACAAGACACATTATAATCAAATTGTCAAATGTCAAGGACAAAGAGAATTGTGAAAGCAGCAAGAGAAAAGCCACTCATCATACGCCACCCCCATCATGATTCTCTCGGTGGATTTCTCAACAGAAACTGGTGTCCAACATTTTGGTGTCTCTGGGTCTCACATTAAATACACAAACACCAACAAAATTTTTAAAATCTCATGATGGTTTAAGTACACTTACAATTTTGTGTTGGGCCACATTCATAGCCTTCCCGGACTGCATGCCACCCATGGGCTGCAGGTTGGACACCCCTGCTAGGCCAAGAGAGAGTGGGATGATATATTCCAAGTACTGAAAGCAAAAAAGAGAAAAGCCAGCCAAGAAAACTGGCAAAATTATGTGTTAAAAAGGAAACCCCCTGAACAGTGTGGCTCAATCAGTTGGACATCATCCCTCAAAGCAAAGGGTCGCCAGTTTGATTCGATTCCTGGTCAGGTCAGATGCCTGGGTTGCAGGCCAGGTCGCTGGACAGGGCATACGGGAAGCAACCGATCAATGTTTCTCTTCTCTCTCACATTGATGTCTCTCTCCCTTTCTTTTTCCCTCCCTTATCCTTTCCCTAAAAAGAAATAAATTTTAAAAATCTTTTTTTAAAAAAGGAAGACGAGATAAAATCTTTCCCAGACAAACAAAAACTGAGGAAATTCATCATCACTGGACCTGCCTCACAAGAGATGCTTAAGGAAATTCTTCAAATTGAAACTGCAGTGTGCTAAATATCAAAGTGAAAGCGTAAGTCTCACCTGTTAGGGTAAATATATAGACATATACAAATTAATGCTATAAAGGTGGTACATAAATTCCTCATAATATAAAAAGTTACTAGAGAAAAATTTGCTAATTGATACACAGTATAAAAAGAGGCAAGCTCTTACTACAAAAACACAAAGTGTGTGGGAGGAGGAAGTAAAAGGGTATGTATGTTTTTATATGTGATTAGAGTTCGGTTGTCAATTTAAAATAGAAGGTTTTAACTACAAGATATTTTATACAGTTCTCAAGTTCATCACAAAGGGAAGATGAATATACAAAAGATGAAGAGAAAAAACCAAAACAAATCAGTACAGAAACACATAAGCCCTGGCTGGTGTGGCTCAGTTGGTTGTAGCATTGTCCCATAGACCAAAAGGTCATGGGTTTGATTCACTGTTAGGGCACATACCCAGGTTTTGGGTTCCATCCCCAGTCAGGGCATATAAAAGAAGGCAACCAATCGATGCTTCTCTCTCTCTCTCTCTCTCTCTCTCTCTCTCTTCCCCCCCTCCCCCTCCCTCTCTCTCTCTATCAAAGCAATGAAAAAAGTGTCCTTAAGTGAAGATAAACAATACATCAAATTATAGAGAAACACAGCAAGAGAGGAAGAGAGGCATAAAACTTCAAGACAAAAAACTTAACAAAATGGCAATAGTAAGTTCTCACTTATCATTAGTTACCTTAAATGTAAATATATTAAATTTACTAATCAAAGGAATGAAGTGGCTAAACAGATTTTTAAAATTCAGTAATGTGTTGTCTATGAGAGACTCAAAATTAATAGCAGGGGGTTTCTTTCTTAGAAAAGTTGTATAGGAGGTAGACTTCCTGAGTCTTTCCAGATCTGAAAATATCTTTATTCCATTCTCCCACTTGGTTATAAAGTTTGAGGCTCAATTTCATTTTTCCACAGAACTTCGAAGGCATTGTTCTGTGTTCTTCTAGAACCCAGTATTTATGATAAGTCTGATAAACAATCTCTTTTTCTTCTTTGCTTGTGGGAAACTAGTGACATGAATTTCAGATGTTTTGTTATAGTCTCACAGGTTTTTGAGCCACACATCCCCATTCTGTTCATATATATATATTTGCCAATCTGTTTTGTCTCTATTGACTAGATTGGGTAGTTTCTATTATTTGACTTTCAAGTTCACCAAGTCTTTCCTCTGACTTCTCCATTTTACTGTGGAGCCCATCCATTGAGGTTTTTATGTTGGTTATTGGAGTTTTTTTCAGTTCTAAAATTTCATTTTGGTTCTTTTTTATATCTTCTATTTCCTTGCTGAAAGCTTTCATTTTTTTCATTTGTTTCAAGCACATTTCTAATTATATATTGAGGCATTTTTATGCTAGCTCCTTAAACTCTTGTCAGATAATTGAAACATCTCTGACATCTCAGCGTTGAAGTCTGTTGAGCATCTTTTTTTCATTCAAGTTGAGATTTTTTTGGTTTCCTGTATGATGAATGATTTTCTATTGAAAATTGGGCATCTGGGGTATTGTGTCACATGAATTCTGTTTTAGCTTGCCTCTGCAGACACTGCTCCACTGGTGGAAGAGTGAATGTTGCCTCCACACTTCCAGGTGAGCATATTAACAAATAATATACTTTGCCCAGTTTCCCCAATGATAACATTTTGTAAAATCTTAGTATAATATCTAAATTAGGATATTTTAAAAATTCATATAATTTTATTTTTGCACTGGCTGGTGTGGCTCAGCGGATTGAGTGCCGACCTGTGAACTGAGGGGTCACCCGTTCAGTTCCCAGTCGTGGCACTTGCCTGGGTTGTGGGCCGGGTCACCGGTGGGGGATACTTGAGAGGCAACCACACATTGGTGTTTCTCTCCCTCTCTTTCTCCCTCACTTGCCCTCTCTCTGAAAATAAATAAATAAAATCTTTAAAAAAATAAAATAAAATTCTTATACATTTATTTTTAAAGCAATTTTATATTTACAAATAACTTAGTGTAAAGTACATAGAGTTCCCATATACATCCTCAACTTCCCCCCAGTTTTTCCTATTACTAACATTTTGTATTAGCATGGTACATTCATTGCAATTGATGAGTTGATATTAGTATATTATTATTAATTAAAGTCCATAGTTTATGTTAGGTTTCATTCTGTATTGTGCATTCTATGGGTTTTGACAAATGTATAATGACATGTGCCTACCATTACAATATCAAACAGGATATTTTTGCTACCCTAAAATTACCTTTGCTCCACCTCCTTCCCCTCCCCCAAAACCTCGTCGACCACCAATTTTTCTTATTGTCTCCACAGTTTCAGCCTTGTAAATTGTGTTAAAATATACATAACATTATATTTACCACTTTAACCATTTTAAATGTACAGTTCAGAAGTGTGAAGTATATTCACATTATTGTAAAAACAATCTCCATAAGTTTTCTGTTGTGCAAAGCTGAAAATCTATACTCATCAAAAAAACAACTCCCATTTTCCACTACCCACCACCCCCGGCAACAATGTTTCTTCTCTTTGTCTCTTTGAATTCGACTATTCAAGGTATCCCAAATAAGTAGAATCATTCAGTATTTGTCTTTTTGTGACTGGCTTATTTCACTTAACATAATATCCTGAGGGTTCATCATGTTGTAGTATGTGTAAGACTTTTTCTTTTTAAAGACTAATATTCCATTGTATATAGATACCACATTTTATTTATCCAATCACCTGTCTTTGGACTTTATTGTTGCTTCTACCCCTTGGCTATTGTGGTTAATGCTGCTATGAATATGGTAAAAAAACATCTCTTCCAGACCCTGCTTTTAATTCTTTTGGGTATATACCCAGAGTGAAATTTTTGGATCATATGGTAATTTTATTTTTAGTTCTTTGAGGAACTGCCATCCTTTTTTTCATAGTGCCTATTCCATTATACATTCCCAACAGCAGCGCACAAGGGTACCAATTTCTCCGCATCCTTGTCAACATTTTTTCAGTCTTTTTTTTTTTTTGATGATAACAATCCTAATGAGCATGAGGTGAAATCTCATTGTGATTTTAATTTACCTTTCCCAAATAATTAGTGATGTTGGGCATCTTTTCTTATGCATGTTTATCATTTTTATATCTTCTTTGGAGGAATGTCTACTTAATTCATCCATCCGTCTTTAATAGATTTTTTGTTGAGTTGTAGAAGTTCTTTATATACATAGATATTAATCCCTTACTAGGTATGCGATTTGAAATTTTTTTCTGATTTCATAGGTTGCCTTTTCACTCTGTTGATTGTATCCTTTGATATACCAGATGTTTTAAAATTTGATAGAGTCCAATTCATCTTTTACATTTGTTAGCTTTGCTTTTGGTATCATATCCAAGAAACCATTGCCAAATTTAATGTCTAATGCTTTTCACCTGTGTTTTATTCTAAGAGTTTTAAAGTTTTTTATGTATGTTTAGATCTTTGGTTCCTTTTGAATTTATTTTTGTATATGGTGTGATAAGGATCCAACCTCAATTTTTTGATGTGGATATCCACTTTTTACAACACCATTTGTTTAAGAGTCCGTCCTTTCCTTATTGAATGGTCTTGGCACCATTTTAATTTTTTGTCAAGAATCATTTGACCATATATGTGAGGGTGTATTTCTGAGCTCTCTATTCTGCTTCATTGGTTTACATGTCTGACTTTATGGCAGTACCACAATATTTTGAATACTGACACTTTGTAATAAGTTTTGAATCTGGAAATGTAATACACCCAATTTTGTTCTTTGTTTTCAAGAGTATTTTAACTATTTGGGGTCACTTGAGATTCCATATTAGTTTTAGGATGGATATTTCTATTTCTGTAAAATAATGCTCTTGGGAATTTGATAAAGATTAAATTTAATCTGTAGATTACTTTAGATAGTATTGACATCTTAATAATATTATGTCTTCCAATCCATGAATCCAGGACATCTTTTCATTTACTTGTATCATTTAAAATTCTTTCAATGTTCTGTAGTTTTGGTGTACAAATCTTTCACCTCCTTAAAGGAAATTAAATTTATTATTAAGTATTAAAATTTTTTTCTTAACTTCCTTTTTAAAAATTGTTCATGTACAATTTTGTCCATTTTCCCTCCACCACTTCCCTATGGATCTTAACTTCCTTTTGGACTGTTTACTGTTCATGTATAGAAATACCATGGATTTTGCATGTTAATTTTGTGTCCTTCAAATTTGCTGAATTAAAAAAATTAGTTCTAACAGATTTTTGTGGAATTTTTAGGTTTTTCTGAATGTAAGATCATGTCATCTGCAGACAGAGATCATTTTACTTCTTCCTTTTTTATTTGGATGCTTTCATTTCTTTTTCTTGCCTAATTGCTCTGGTTAGAACTTCTAATACTATCTTGACTAGAAGTAATGAAAGTGAACATTTTTATTTGTTCCTGATCTTAGATGAAAAGTTCTTAGGCTTTTCATATATGGTTTTATTAAGTTGAGATAGTTTCCTTCTTTTCTTAGTTTGTTGAGTGTCTTTCTCATAAATGGGTGCTGAATTTTGTCATATGCTTTCCCGCCACCAATTGAAACGATAATGTTTTTCTTCTATCATTCTGTTAATGTGCTTTATTATATTGATTGATTTCCATATGCTGTACCATCCTTACAGTCTAGGAATTAATCCCACTTGGCCATGGTGAATAATTCTCTTAATGTACTGTTGAATTCTATTTGCTAGTATTTTGTTGGAATTTTTTGCATCAATATTCATCAGTGACTTTGGTCTGTAGTTTTGATTTCTTGTGGTGTCTTTGTTTGGTTTTGGTACCAAAGTAATGTTGGACTCATAGGATGTGTTTGGAAGTGTTCCCTACTTTTCAATTTTTACCAAGAGTTTGAGGAGGATTAGTGTTAGTTCTTTAAATGTTTGGTAGATTTTACCTGTGAAGACTTCTGGTCGTGGGCTTTCCTTTGTTGGGATGTTTTCATTTACTGCTTCAGTCTCCATACTAGTTATACATTTGTTCAGATTTTTAAATATCATTTTTATTGTTATTCTATTACAGTTGCCCAATTTTTCCCCCTTTACCTTCCTTCGCCCATCCCGCTCCACTCCCCAGGACAGTCAATTCCCACACTGTTGTCCAAGTCTGTGACTCATTAATACATGTTCTTTGTCTAGTCCCTCCCCCTCCTTTCCATCATTACCCCCTCCTCCCTCCACTCTGCTCACTTTCAGGCTGTTCCATGTTTCCATGCCTGTGGTTCTATTTTGCTCATTAGTTTATTTTGTTCATTAGGTTCCTCTTATAGGTGAGATCATTTGGTATTTGTCTTTCACTTCCTGGCTTATTTCAGTTAGCATAATCTTCTCTAGTTCCATCCATTCTATTGCAAAAGGTAGGAGTTCCTTCTTTCTCTCTGCTGTGTAGTATTCCATTGTGTAAATGTACTACTATTTCTTGATCCATTCATTTACTAATGAGCGCTTAGGCTGTTTCCAGCAGATGGTTATTGTAGATAGTGCTGCTATGAACATTTGGGTGCATAGGTTCTTTTGAATTGGCATTTCAGGATTCTTAGGGTATAATTCCAGCAGTGGAATCACTGGGTAAAAAGGCAGTTCCAGTTTTAGTTTTCTAATGGAAATTCCATACCGTTTTCCACAGTGGCTGCACCAGTCTGCATTCCCACTAACTGGGAATGCACTGGGTTCCCTTTTCTCCACATCCTCACCAGCATTTGTTATTTGTTGATTTATTAATGATGGCCATTCTGACAGGTGTGAGGTGATATCTCACTGTGGTTTCAATTTGCATCTCTCTGATGGCTAGTGATGTTGAACATCTTTTCATATGTCTGTGGGCCCTCTGTATGTCCTCCTTGGAGAAGTGTCTATTTGGATCCTTTGCCCATTTTTTAACGTATATTTTATTGATTATGCTATTACAGTTGTCCTGCTTTTTTCTCTCCTTTATTCACCTCTGACCTGCATGCCCCTTCCCACCAACCTCTCCTCCCCACTTTAGTTCAGGTCCATGAGTCATTCATATAAGTTCTTTGGTCTCTCCATTTCTTGTACTATTTTAAAAAAATATTTTATTTATTTATTTTTAGAGATGGGGAAAGGAAGGAGAAAGTGAGGGAGAGAAACATCAATGTGTGGTTGCCTCCCATGTGTCCCCTACTGGGGACCTGGCCCGCAACCCATGCATGTGCTCTGATTGGGAATCGAACCAGCAGACCTTTGCTTCGCAGTCCGGTGCTCAATCCACTGAGCTACACCAGCTACTGCTATTTCCTATACTATTCTTAACCACCCTCTGTCTATTTTGTACCTACCAATTATGCTTCTTATTCCCTATACCTTTTCTCCCTTTCTCTCCCCCTCCCTGCTGATAACACTCCATGTGATCTCCATTTCTGTGATTCTGTTCCTGTTCTAGAAGTTTGCTTAGTTTGTTTCTGTTTTTAGGTTCAGTCGTTGATAGTTGTGAGTTTGTTGTCATTTTACTGTTCATAGTTTTGATCTTCTTTTTCTTAGATGAGTCCCTTTAATATTTCATTTAATACGGGCTTGGTGATGACGGAACTCCTTTAATTTTACCTTATCTGGGAAGCACTTTATCGGCCCTTCCAATCTAGTGATAGCTTTACCAGATAGAGTAATCTTGGGTGTATGTCCTTGCCTTTCATGACCTCGAATACTTTTTCCAGCCCCTTCTTGCCTATAAGGCTTCTTTTGAGAAATCAACTGACAGTCTTATGGGAACTCCTTAGTAGGTAACTCCTTTTCTCTTGCCGCTTTTAAGATTCTCTCCTAATCTTTAATATTAGGTAATGAAATTTGATGTGCCTTGGTGTATGCTTCCTTGGATCCAATTTCTTTGGGACTCTCTGGGCTTCCTGGACTTCCTGGAAGTCTATTTCCTTCACCAGATTGGAGAAGTTGTCCTTCATTATTTTTTCAAATAAGCTTTCAATGTTTTGCTCTTCCTCTTCTCCTTCTGGCACCCCTATGATTTGGATGTTGGAATGTTTAAAGTAGTCACAGAGGTTCCTCAGCCTCTCCTCATTTTTTGACTTCTTGTTTCTTCTTTCTGTTCTGGTTGAAGGTTTATTTCTTCTCTGGGCTCCAAATCATTTATTTGAGTCCCAGTTTCCTACCCTTCACTGTTGGTTCCCTGTGTATTTTTCTTTATTTCCCTTTGCATAGCCGTCACTTTTTCCTCCATTTTGTGACCATACTCAACCATTTCTGTGCGCATCCAGATTACCAGTGTTTTGAACTCTGCATCTGATAGGTTAGCTATCTCTTCATCACTTAGTTCTGTTTTTGGAGCTTTGATCTGTTCTTTCGTTTGGGCCATATTTTTTTGTCTTTGGCTCGCCTGTCGCATTGTAAGGGGTGGAGCCTTTTAGGTGTTTGCCAGGGTAGGGCAACCCACATGTTGCTTTGTTGTGCTGTATGTGGGGTAGGGGTCTCAGAAGGAACACTGCCGCTTAGTCAGTGCTCGCAGCTTTCAGTGGCTTCCTGGGCTATCCACAAGCAAATTGGGCCCTTTTGGTGCTGGTTCCTAGGTGGGTGGGTTTGTGTACATTCTAGGACCCTGTGGGCTTCTCCAGTGAACTCTCCTGTGAGGCTGGGAGTTTCTCCCTCTGCCACAACTCCCACAGGTTTTTACAGTCAGACATTTTGAGGATTTCTTTTCCCTGTGCTGGAACCCTGGGTTTCATGGTCTTTCTTGCTCCTCTTTTGTTCCTCCCGGTTTATCTTCATACAAATGTGGGACCGACAACTGCCTTCTTGCCCTCCCTGTCCTCCAGCCACCACCTTGCTGTGTCCCCTCTGCCCTAGCTTCCCATCTCTGTCTCCACCCCTCCTACCAGTCTGGATGAATGTTTCTTCTTTAACTCCTTGATTGTTGGACTTCCATAGAGTTCAATTTTCTGACAGTTCTGGTAGTTTTTGTTTTTAAATTTGTTGCCCTTTTGTTTTTGTTCTT
This sequence comes from Mormoops blainvillei, assembly GCA_004026545.1. Taxonomy (NCBI): domain Eukaryota; kingdom Metazoa; phylum Chordata; class Mammalia; order Chiroptera; family Mormoopidae; genus Mormoops; species Mormoops blainvillei. The sequence continues at coordinate 10,623 of PVJD01016607.1, forward strand.
CCTATTGTCCATTACTGCCTTCCTTTGTATTTAGTTGACATTTTGTAGTAACATGCTTTAATTCCCTTCCTATTTCATTTCTTGTATATTCTATAGATATTTTCTTTGTGGTTACCATGGAGATTACATAAAACATCCTGTAGTTATAACTATCTATTTTTAACTAATACAAATTTAACTTCAATTGAATACAAAAACTATTCTTTACAGTTCTTTTCCTCACTTTATGCTATTGATGTCACAAATTATACCTTTATATATTTTGTGCACATGAACGTAGATTTATAGTTATTTTATGCTTTTGCCTTTAAATCCCATAAAATAATTAAAAACGAAGTTACAAATCAAAATTACAGTAATATATATTTTATATCTGTCCATATATTAACTTTAACTGAATAACTTTTTACTTTTAATGGCCTCAAGTTACTGTCTAGCATCCTTTAGTTTAAACTGTAAGGGATCCCATTAGCATTTCTGTAGGGCAGGTATAGTGTTAATAAGCTTTGTTAACTTTCATCTGAGAAAGTTGTAATGTGTTCTTCATAGTTGAATTTCAGTTTTGCTGGACAGTATTCTTGCTCGATGGATGTTTTTCTTTGAGCACTATAAATATACGAATCCACTGCCTTCTGGCCTCCAAGGTTTATACTGAAAATCTGCTTATAATCTTATGGCCACTCCCTTATAGGTAACAAGTCACTTTTCTCCTGCTGCTTTCAAGATTCTCTCTTTTTCATTGACCTTCCACAGTGTGATTATAACATGTTTCAGTGTGGTTCACTTTGGATTTATCCTACTTGAAATTAGTTGAGTTTCTCGTATGGGTATATCCATTTTTCCCCTCAAATTTGGGAAATTTTTGGCCATTTTACTTCAAATAATATTTCTTCCCTTTCTGTGTTCTCCTTGTGAGACCCCCAAATGCACACATGGGTTTGACTGATGGTCTATCATAAGTCTCTTAGGCTGTATTAGCTTTTCTTTTCTTTCTTTCTTTTTTTCTTTGCTCCTCTGACTTGATAATTTCAAATGATGTTTTTCAAATTCACTGACTTTTTCCTTCTATTTATTTAAGTCTTCTATTGAAACTCTCTAGTAAATCTTTCAATTCAGTAATTGTATAATAGTGTTAGTTAGCATTCTCCAGAAAACAAATAGGATACATATCTTCTATCTATCTATCTATCTATCTATCTATCTATCTATCTATCTATCTATCTAATCTATCTATCTATCTATCTATCTATCTATCTATCTATCTATCGTCTATCTGAGTTTATTATAGAAACTGGCTCATGTGATTATAGAGGCTGATAAGTTCCACATCCGTCATCTGCAAACTGGAGATCCAGGAAAGCCAGTGGTGTAGCTCCAGTGTAAGTCTGAAGCTCTGAAAACCAAGAGAACCAAAGGTATAAGTCCCAGTCTGATCGTTAAAGACCAATATCCCAGCTTAATCAATCAGAGAGAATTCTAATTTCTTCAGCCTTTTTGTACTATTCAGGTGCTTATCAGATTTAATGATGCCCACTCACATTGAGAAGGGCAATTTGCTTTATTCAGTCTAAAAATTCAAATGCTAATCTCTTGAAGAAACACCATCACAGACACACTCAGAAGTAATATTTAAGCAATTATCTGACACTTCATGACACAATTAAGTTAACATCATCACAGTATTTTTTTAGCTCTAAAATTTCTGTTTGGTAGACTTATGGTCAAGATAGTGGAGTAGATAAATACTGTGCTCCCCTGCTCCCCTGACCACATCAAAATCACAACTAAATCATGGAACAAACACTCTTGAGAACTCCCTGAAGACTAGATGAACAGAACCTCAATAACTAAAGATATAAAGAGGAAACCACATCAAGGCTGGTAAGAAGGGCAGAGATGCAAAAATGGTATGGTCCCATACCCATGTGTGATGGTTAAAGAATCAAGACGGTTTTGTTCACTGCAGAGGTACACCCTGAGGAGCGAGGGGTCCCAGCCCCACATCTGGCTCCCCAGCCTGGAGCACTAGTGGTGGCAAGAGCAGTTCCCACAACATCTGGCTGTGAAAATCAGCAGGGATTCTCTTTGGATGAGATAGAAGGCTGCTGTAGACCCAGGCATTATCCAGGCATCACCTTAAAAGGACCAACTACAGACTCACTCACTCACAAACATTCACCCTAAGCTCCAGGAAAGGAACAATAGCTAGAAAAGTGCCAGGGATATATGGGGAGGAACCGAATTGTCTAGCTTCAGGGAAAAAGCTGGAGGGGAAGTTCTCTCCAGGACACAGGTGCTGGCAGGAACTATTATTCCTTTGTTGAGCCCATCTCCCACACAGCCAACAGGTGCAAATGGAAGTGCTCGCAGGTACCATTGTACCTTTGCTGAGCCCTCCTTCCACCCAGGCTGCAGGTGCAGGTGCGCACCAAATCTGAGTCTCCATTATTTTGACTAACACTTCCCTAACCCTGATGATTCCCTGAGACCCTACCCCACCCAACTAGGGCATCAAACTAAAAAAATTTTGCACAGCAAAGGGAACCATCAACAAAACAAAAAGAGGGTCTACTGAGTAGGAGAGTATATTCTCCAATTATATATCTGATAAGAAGCTAATAACTAATATATATATAAAGAACTCATACAGCCTAACACCAAATAAAAAATTAGATTAAAATGGGCAGAGGACATGAAAGGAAATTTCTCCAAAAAGGACATACATGGGACAAGTAAACATGAAAAGATGCTCATCACTAATCAAAGAAATGCAAGTTAAAACCACAATGAGATATCACCTCACACCTGTCAGAATGGCTACCACCAATAAATCCACAAAAAACAAATGTTGCTGAGGATGTGGAGAAAAGGGCACCCTCACGCACTGTTTGTGGGATTGCAAGCTGATACATTTACTATGGAAAACAGTGTGGAAGTTCCTCAAAAAATTAAAAATAAAACTGACATATGTCCCAGCAACCTCACTTCTGGGTATTTATCTGAAAAGAAAATCCAAAATGCTATTTTAAAAAGATACATGCATCCCTATGTTCACTGCAGCATTATTTACAATAGTCAAGATATGGAAGCAGTGTAGCTGTCCGTTAAAAGACAAGTAGATAAAGAAGTAGTGGTACATATATACAATGGAATATTACTCAGCCATAAAAGGAATGAAATTTTACCATTTGTGACAACATGGATGGATCTAGAAGGTATTATGCTAAGTGAAATAAGTCAGACACGGAAAGACAAATACCACATGATTTTACTTATATATGGAATCTGAAAAACAAAATAAGTGAAAAAAATAAAACAAAAACAAACTCACAGATACAGAGAACAAACTGGTGTTTGCCAGATGAGAGGGGAGTTAGGGGCAGGATAAAAAAGGTAGAGGATTAAGAAGAACAAATTGGCAGTTACAAAATAGCCACAGGGATCTAAACTGCAGCATAGGGAATGTAGTCAGTAATATTGGAAAAACTGTGTATGGTGTCGAGTGTGTACTAGACTTACTGGAGGATCACGTAAATTATATAAATGTCTAACCACTATGTTGTACACCTGAAACTTGTGTAATATTGAATGCTGACTTTAATTAAAAAATAAAATTAAAAAAAGAAAGTAAGAACTTTGATCAGCCTCAAGGGAGGCTGGCAGTTGGAGATGTAAATGACATAAAACAAAATTAGATTCCGAATATGACATTTCCAGTAGTGAGTAAATATATTCAGCAAATCCAGGTTCAAAGTGGGGTCTGTGTAATATCCTCATGAAATATTATTAAATAGCAGGGGATGCTCTAAAGACTGAGTTGGCGGTCTTCACAAACTTGAGCTCAAAAGCTTCTCTCACAAGTCATGTAAAAATTTAACTAAAAGGATCCCATTGAAATGCCATGGAAATAAGATGTGTACAACAGGTTGTGTTGGAGCAGAATCCTGAGGGAGCCCTAAGACTCTAGCCCCAGGTGTACATACTGTCTGTAATCCCCTCCTGCTGAATGTATCAGGACTGGAGATAGATGAATATTTGCTCTTATTATAGAGTTATATTGTGTGACAAAATAATGGGAAAATCACTGCTGTGATTATGTCATGTTATCTATGATCCCACAACTCTGTGGCAGTCTACTGGCCTTGTAGAAGCACACAGTTATGAGGTGAGCTACCATGTCACGCTTTAAAAGGGCTATATGGATAGCACCCGAGTGAGACCTCTGGAGCTAATAGTGAAACCTGGCTGAAAGCCAGCAAGGAAAAAGAATAGAGCCTCAAGGCTATAGCCATCTGGTATTGGATTCTGCCAACAACCAGATGAAGTTGGAACTCTGAGCCTTTGATGAGAACCACAGCCCTTATGGCAATACCCTGAGCTCAGCCTGGTGAAACCCTGAGCAGAAAACCCACCTAACCCATCACTCTCAGAAACCACATGATAAGAAATGTGTGTTGCTTCAAAATTTTTGTTTGATTATTTTTATTAGCATGTGGACTCTAATGAACAAACAAAATAAATAAAGTAACTATTGATATAGTTGTATTAATAACCACTTTGTGTGTTACTGTTTCCCATTGTTGTTTCTGCTTCTTTCTTTGTTGTTTCTTTCTTCTTTGACTCTTTTGATGCCTTCACTGGCTTTAATTGAGCCATTATATAATTCTGTCTTTTTTCTCTTCTCAGCATATCAATTAAACTTCTTATTAAATTTTTTAGTGGTTGCTCTTGAATATGCAATATACATTTATAAGTAATCCAAGTCCTTCTTCAAATAACATAACATCACTTCGTAAATAGTACAATTGCCTTATAAGAGAGTATTCCCTAGCATAAGAACAGACATCTAGATCAATGGAACAGAATAGACAGCTCAGAAATAAACCCACATCTTTATGGTAAATTAATATTTGACAAAAGGAGGCAGAAGCATACAATAGAGTAAAAATAACCTCTTCGATAAATGGTGTTGGGAGAGCTGGACCACCAGACCATACACAAGAATAAACTCAAAATGGGTAAAAGACTTAAATATAAGTCATGATACCATAATAATCCTAGAGGAAAACATAGGCAGTAAAGTTTCAGATATCTTGCATAGCAATATTTTTGCCCATACATCTTCCAGGGCAAGGAAAATAAAGGGAGAAATAAACAAATGGGGACTACATCAAATTAAAAAGCTTCTACATAGCTTAAAAAAACCATAATCAAAATGAAAAGGAAAAAAATATTCAGGAGAACTTATTTGCCAACAATGCATTGGACAAGGGTTTGATCTCCAAAATATATAAAGAACTCATCCAACTCATCACCAGGAAGACAAACAATCAAATTAAAAAATGGGCAAATAACCTGAATAGACACTTCTCGAAGGAGAACATACAGAGGGCCCAGAGACACATGGAAAAAATGCTCAACGTCATTATCCAGCAGAGAGATGCAAATTAAAACCACAATGAGATATCACCTCACACCTGCCAAAATGGCTATCATTACTAAAACAACAAACAACAAGTGCTGGCGAGGATGTGGAGAAAAGGGAGCCCTAGTGCACTGTTGGTGGGAATGCAGACTGTGCAGCCACTGTAAAGCTGTATGGAATTTCCTCAAAAAGCTAAAAATGGAACTGCCTTTTGGCTCAGCAATTCCACTGCTGGGATTATACCCTAAGAATCCTGAAACGCCAGTTCAAAAGAATGCATGCACCCCAATGTTCACAGCAGTACTGTTTACGATAGCCAAGATCTGGAAACAGCTTAAGTATCCATCAGCAGATGAGTGGGTTAAAAAAAAAAGTGGTACATTTACACAATGGAATATACTTCACAGCAGTAAAAGAGAAAGAATTCTTACTCTTTGCAACAGCATGGATGAAACTGGAGACTATTATGCTAAGTGAAATTAGCCAGTCAGTGAAAGATGGATATCATATGATCTCACTTATAAGTGGAACCTGATGAACAAAATAAACTAATGAGCGAGATGGAACCAGAGGCATAGAATCAGGGTGTAGATTGGCAGCTGTAAGGGTGGAGGGGGAAGGTGGGGACTGATTGAAAGAAGGTGAATGGAGAACATATATGAAGGACCCATGGACATGGAAAATGGTGTGGGGACTATGGAAGTGGGGAGTGGGCTTGGTGGAGGGGGTCGACGGAGGAAAATTGGGACAACTCTAACAGCATAAATGATAAAATATTTTCTTTAAATGACAGAAAAAAAAAGAGAGAGTATTCCCAATTGCTCCTTCCCATCCTTTGTAACACTGCTGCTATTCATTTCACTTATTCATAAGCTACAACCACCAAATACATTGTTGCTATTACTATGTTGAACAAACTGTTAACTGTAAGCTCAATTAATAATAAGTTTTTATCTCCCCTGTTATCTTTGGGTTTCCCTTGAGATCTCTCTTGTTAAATAACATCTGAGATGCATACCAAAGGGGATCCACAAAAGGAATTTATTTGTAAAAAAATGTGTATTCTTACATGTTTAAACTTCAGTCACCTTCAAAGTACTCTCAAAGTATTTGATGCAGTACACTCATTGATATGTTTTTCTCACTACTCAAAAACAGTTTTTGAACTCGTCTATTCCTTTTTGTGCTTCTGCCATTTTTTGTTTTGCCTCTTCCACATCGGCAAAATGTTTCCCTTTGAGGAATTATTTCATCTGGGGGAACAAAAAAAAAAGTCACCGGGGGCAAGATTGGGTGAATAGGGAGGGTGGGGCCTGAGGGTCATGCCATTTTTGGTTAAAAACTGCTGAACACTCAGCGCGGTGTGGGCAGGTGCACTCGTAAATTACCCATCATGAAATGGGCAAACGTGATGAGACTTCAAAAAAAAAAAAATCCACTGAAGCCGAACACAGCCTCTCACAACAATGCCAGCTGGTACACTGATGCAGATGGGTTCCTAGAACACTCACCTAGTGGGGGAAGCCTGCCCTCCAGAAGATAATTCCGGTTTTGGGGGGAGTACCCCCTTATATTTCTTTCAGTTGTAGTCCTCTGATATACAGGAGCTCTATTGTAGTAATGTATCAGGGGGAGGGAAATTGTTCTATTGTCTTATGATGAGATCATCATCTGTTAGCTGACCTGGTCCTTAGCCTATGAATTTCAAAAGTGCTTCTCAGTTTCCCTGCCCCACCTCCTTAGGTGAGATAGAAGGGCTAGGAAGGGCTGGAGTTGAGTATTTTCATTCCCTCAGTTTAGTTAGCATCTGGTAAAACTCTGGTCAGTCAGTATTTGGTAAACACAGTCCTCTTAAGAGCAGGTCTTGTTTAGGACAACACAATGCTGTGGACATAATTAAAATGACTACCACTGCCCTCCACCTACCAAATACAGGAGAGGATTTTTCTCCAATCTTCATTGTGAGAACCTGGTAGGTTGCCTGGAAGTAAAACTCATGAGGGTATCAGAGACCATTAACACTAATCTTACCTGGAGTTTTTAACTTTCAAACTTGACCACACTAAACCTCCAGCAATTCATCAATTACAGTTTAGGTTCTCCTAACCTGGTACTATTTCCCACAGAGTTTTCTGCTTCTGGGCTTTTACTCCAGTGAGATGTGATTATATTTATCTGTCAGGGTATCTCTTCAATTTGTAGGGTGGAAGATTGCCCTATGACTACAGTTCTCTGAAGGGTCTAAAAAGAATTCTTGATTTTCAGTTTGTTCAGCTTCTTCCTTATTGTGTGTATGGAGTAATGACTTTCAAGCTCTTTACATGCCATACCAGAAACTACAAGTATATCATGTCTTTTTAATTCTGCACTCTGAGATATTTTCTTGACTTTATCTTATACTGAACTTTTTATTTTAAAAATGTCTTAAATTTTAGAGCATTCTTCTTTATTCTCCAAAGGTGATTTTTCACAGCGAACTCATCTTCTTTTATTTGTGGATGAAATATCTTCTATGTGTGCTTAATAGAACTGTAATAAAGTCTGGGACATAGTAGAAGAAAATTACCAGGCCAGAAAGTAAAATTGGAAATGGGTATCAGATATGACTTCTCTAAGACAGTATCAGTCATGCCCCTCTGAAGAGGGCTGATTCCTGTATGTCCTTCTCAGCCCTAGCCTTTTAAAAAATATATTTTATTGATTATGTTACTGCCATTGTCCCAATCTTTCCCCCTTTGCCCCCACCTCCCAGTACCCCCTTCCCTCCAGAAATCCCCTCTGAGTTCATGTCCATGGGTCATACGTATAAGTTCTTTGGCTTTTCTATTTCCTATACTATTGTTAACCTCCCCCTGTCTATTTTGTACCTACCATTTATGCTTCTTATTCCCTGTATCTTTCTCCCCATTCTCCCTCTCCCCCACCCCTCCCCACTGATAACCCTCCATGTGATCTCCAATGCTTATGATTCCGTTCCTGTTCTGGTTGTTTGCTTAGGTTTTTGTTGTTGTTGTTGTTGTTTAGATTCAGTTGTTAATAGTTGTGAATTTGTTGCCATTTTAATGTTCAAGTTCTGATCTTCTTAAAATAAGTCCCTTTGACACTTCATATCATAATGGCTTGGTGATGATGAACTTTCACTTTTCCTTGTCTGGGAAGCACTTTATCTGCCCTTCCATTCTAAATGGTACCTTTGCTGATAGTCATCTAGGCTATAGTTCCTTGCTTTTCATCCCTTTGAATACTCCTTGCCAGTCCCTTCTAGCAAGCAAAGTTTCTTTTGAGAAATCAGCTGATAGTCTTATGGGAACTCCAATGTAGGGAACTCTCTGCTTTTCTCTTGCTGCTTTTAAGGTTTTCTCTTTATCTTTAACCTTTCACATTTTAATTATGATGTGTCTTGGTGTGTTCCTCTTTGGGTCCAACTTGTTTGGGGCTCTCTGTGCTTCCTGGACTGGCATGTCTATTTCCTTTGCCCAATTAGGGAAGTTTTATTTCATTATTTGTTCAGATAAGTTTTCAATTTCTTGCTCTTCACCTTCTCCTCCTGGCACCCCTATGATTAGGATGTTGGTATGTTTAAAGTTGTCCCAGAGATTTCTAACCCTCTCCTCATTTTTTTGAATTCTCATTTCTTCTTTCTACTCTGGTCAAATGTTTCTTTCTTTCTTTTGTTCCAAATCATTGATTTGAATCCTACCTTCCTTCCCTTCACTGTTGGCTCCCTGTAAATTTTTCTTTATTTCATTTAGTGTAACCTTCATTTCTTCCTTTATATTGCTGCCATACTCAATGAGTTCTCTCAGCATCCTGATCACCAGTGTTTTGAACTCTGCATCTGACAAGTTGGCTATCTCTGTTCATTTTAGTTCTTTTTCTGGTGTTTTGTACTGTTCTTTCATTTGGGCCATATTTCTTTGTCTGCTCAATTTGGAGACCTCTCTACATTTGTTCCTGTGTATTAGTTAGAGCTGCTTTCCCTGTCTTAGTAGCATGGCCTGTGTAGAAAAGGCACCTGTAAATTGTGTTAGACAGAGCCTCAGGTAATTGCCAGGGTGGAGAAACCCACTTCAGTGCTTTGTGGCTCTGTGTGTGCGTGTATGGGGGGGTGCTCAGAGAGGGGACTGTGCCATTACCTGGTTTCTGGATGTTTGTTTAGCACTTACCCCACTTCCAGTTACCTTACCCACCTCCCATACGCAATTGGCACTCTTCCAGCTGCTGCCATGGGGTTTGCATAAGTTCTCATCCCATGCGGGACCTTTAAGCAGTGAAAATCCATCAGTTTGTTCTGCCACCCCAACTCCCACTGGTTTTTACAGCCAGAGGTAATG
>PVJD01016608.1:0-20357 GCA_004026545.1 Mormoops blainvillei
GGAGCCGCAGGTGGCCGAGCTGAGGGCGGGGACCTGGGTGGGAAGATGCGAAGGAGGAAGCGCTCACACTGTGGGCGCGCAGCTAGAGGAAGTGTGAGCTCTTGGTCCCGGGTACCTGGTGCAGGGGTTTAAGGGCGAAGCGTAAGCCCGTGTTTGGTGATGTCTGCGAGGAATGATCTGGGAGACTCAGTGGAATTGCGGGGCGGAAGGGATGGAGCCCTGCAGGCCTGGCCCCGAGCATAGATGCCGATCTTCTACTGCACATCCCATCTTAGCTGCTGCTGCTACCGCTGCTGGGATCAGAGTGAGTCATGAGACTGTGATGAGACAGCAACAGCACTGGGGCCAAGGGCCGATGGCTTCTCTGAACTGGGGGTGCTGGAGGGGTGTGGGTGTGGGTAAGCTTTACATGGAGTAGAACTGGAAGCCTCAGGCAGACCGTTCCGAATTCATTTGTATTAATTCTGACAGGTTGTTGTGACCTTTGAGGATGTCACCGTGTATTTCTCCAGGACAGAATGGCGCCTCCTCGATGAAGCTCAGAGACTCCTTTACCTCGATGTGATGCTGGAGAACTTTGCTCTTATATCTTCTCTGGGTAAGACACTCTGTCTCGTAGCGCGCTCTCCTTTGGCTTGTCTGCACCCCCCTTGCTTCAGGGTTGTCGTCGCCTCTCCTATTCTAAACTCTAAGGGTCCTGTGCAGACTTGCACCCAGGAGGCAATGGACAGCAGCAGCTGGTCTTGAGCTCACCCCAGATCCTGACCGCAGGGGTCCTTCTTTTTGCCTCATTGCCCCAAATTTTAATAAACTAACTCTCCTTTTCAAAAAAGGAAGAAAAAAAAAAGGACTTAACATTCACCCGTGACCTGGACCAGACACTGTATTTCCGGTGCCCTTCATTTCTCAGAGGTCGCTCTGTCCTCACATGCGGACTGTGTGAACACTGCTAGCTTCCTCAGTGTTCTGCGTAGATCCTGGACTTCGCAGGGCTGGTGTGTTTGCACTGCCCGCTACTCTCCTGGCTGCTCCAGTACCTGCTCTACTGAGTCCTCATAGAAAAGCACTTGAAGTCATCAGCGTTGCCAGACTAATAGGTTTTACACTGATAGGTGCAGAAAAGTATTTTTATCTTCGTGTTGATTTTTTATGTGTATATATATATGTGTGTTTTATATATATATATTTTTAAATCTTCACTAGAGGATGTGTTTATTGACTGTTAAGAGAGAGAGGAAGGGATTGAGAGAGAGAAACATCAACGTGACAGGAAAGCATCAAAGCATCGATCAGTCACCTCCCATTCTCACCCTGACTTGAGATTGAGTCCACAAACTTCCGCTGTACCAGACAGCTCTCCAGCTAACAGCCACCCGGCCAAGGCTGGATAAAATATTTTGTGTATATTTATTAGGCCTGTTTTCTCTAAAAGGCAGTCAGAGTTCAATAATTCCTTATTGCTTTTGAACAGGATGATCTGCCTGTTATTGAAAGGGGAATATTTGGTTGTCTAGCCCCCCTGCATTGCATTTTCTGCCTTCAGATCTCATATTGTTGGCTTAACGCGCTTAAGTGCTCTGTGGTTTGGGTGCACAGTAATTAAAATTGTTATTTTCTCAATGAATTCTCTCATCATTTTAGGTTGAACTTTCTGCCTTGTGGCAGTGTTTGAGTTTGTCTGTTTTGTCTGTTAATATTTTCAGTACTCCTGCTCAATTTGGTTTTATTTCTATGGAATATTTTTTTACATCTCTTCGTTTTCACCTAATTTTTTCCATAAACATTCATGAGTCAGTTGGAGGCAGCATAGGTTGTGTCTTGTGGGTTTTGTTTTGTTTTGTTTTTTAATATAAAAGAAGGCCAGTCAGGCCTCATTATTTATTTAGTTATTTATCTTTTATAAATGTAAAAATTTTAAAGTTATCATACATTACTATGTTAGTTTCATGTGTACACCCCAATGACCACTGGACATTATATAAGTGATCATCCTGATAAATCTCGCACCCATCTGAAACCATACATAGTTATTAGAATATTATTAACTGTATTCCATGGTCTGTATTTTACATTCCCATGACTATTCTGTAACTGCCAATTTGTACTTCTTAATTCCTTCACCCTTCTCACCCATCATGATAATTTTTATAAGCATTTATTTGAGCCAAACTGATGTCAGTGGCCAAAAAGCAAAATCTCAGATGCTTTTGTGTCTTGTGTTTTTTTAATCCCTTCATCCACTTTATGTCTCTTGATTGGAGAATTTGTTGAAAAACCTGCCACGACCACTTTGCTATTGTTATCTGCTTCTCTTGCAGTTCCTGATTTGTCTTCTGCTCTTGCTATCTTCTTTTGTGATTTGATCCTTTTCTCTAGTGCGGTGCCTTGATTTCTTTCTCTTTTGTGTATCCATTATATAGGAGTGTGCTTGTGGTTCCCATTAGACTTACATAAAGCAACTCATACTCTTAACATGCTGTAACCTAAAAACAGCTTTAGCTGCATGCAAAAATTCTACCTTTGACTCTCTGCCACACCAACCCCTTATATGTTTTGATGTCACAGTTCACATCTTTATATATTGTTTATCTATTCACAAATTATTGTCACCATTGTTATTCTTAGTTTTTATCCTAAACAATAGAGTTAAATAAAGTATGCTTCACCTTTGAACTGTTTTAGTATTGGGAACTTGATGATATTTGTGGCTTTATCAGAGAGTTTTACACTTTGCTACATTTTCCTGTTTCTGTGTGGTATGCTTTTATTTCAACTCAAAGAACTTCTTCTGGCATTTCTAGTAAGTCAGGGTGAGTGGAAATTAACTTCTTCAGTTTTTGCCTTTCTGGGAAATTTTTTCTTGTTATCTCTGAGGAAGAGGTTTTCTGGTTTAAGTATTGTTGGTGCGAAGATGTTTTCTTTTAGCATTTTGATTATATGATTTGACATTCTCCTAGCCTGCAAGGCTTTTTCAGAGAACTCTACTGATAGCCCTGTGGGAGTGTTGTCCTGTACAGGAGGGGTTTCTGTTCTCTTTGGTCTTTCAAAGTTCTCTTTGCCTTTGATTTTTTTTTTTTTAAAGATTTTATTTATTTATTTTTAGAGAGGAGAAGGGAGGGAAAAAGAGGGGAGAGAAACATCAATGTGTGGTTGCCTCTCAAGGCCCCCTACTGGGGACCTGGCCTGCAACCCACGCGTGTCCCCTGACTAGGAATTGAACCAGTGACGCTTTGCTTTGCAGGCCAATGCTCAGTCCACTTAGCCACACCAGCCAGAGCTGCCTTTGATTTTTGACACTTTTTTAATTATAATGTGTCTTCCTGAAGTCGTGTTTGCTTGAACCTGTACAGGGACTTCTGGGGATTATGAGCATAGTTATTCACATTTCTTTTTCATTTTTGAAGTCAGTCTTTAGTTCGTTTTTGAAAATGAGATTTTATTCCTCTCCTTCCCACTCTTTTTTCTCTATTTTTCTTTTTCGCTCTTGTTTTACCTCTTCTGGGACTCCCATAATTCAGATATAGGTTATTTCTATGGTGTTCCAAAATTCATCTAGGCTGCCTTCACTCCTTTTTAATTTTAATTAATTTTTAATTTTTTTCACTGATGTGTGAGAGAAACAGCAGTCGGTTGCCTCTCACAATCTCCCAACTGGGGGCCTGGCCTGAAACCCAGGCAAGTGCCCTGACCCGGAAAGGAACTGGTGACCCCTCAGTTCACAGGTGGGTGCGCCACCACTGAACCACACCAGCCAGGGACACTCCTTGTTTAAACATTTTTCTCTAACATGGGTGATTTCATATAACCTGCCTCTGAGGTAACATATCCATTTTATTCCTTGGTCATGTCTGCTTTTGAAACTCTTATTTGCATTTTTCATTTTATTCATTGTATTTTTCAACTGCAGAATTTCCGTTTCATTCTTTTATGATTTCTGTGTCTCTGAACCCCATGTTTGTTTCAGTATTTTTTCATTATATTGAATTCCATGTGTATTTGCTTGTACCTCAGTGAGGTGTTTAAAATTATTATTTGCATTTTTGTCTGGCAGTTTGTAAACCTCCATTGGTTGATAATTCAGTTTAAAATTGTGATGTTTCTTTTGTGATGTTTTTTCCTCATGTTTCTTTTTGCTTAGTGTGATGTCTGATCATTGAATGAAAACACCTTTTAAGACTTTATGGACTAAGTCTGTTATAGGAGCGGTTTTTATTTTTAAAACTTTATTCATTGTTTTTAGAGAGAGGTTTAGGCAGGGAGAGAAACATCAGCGTGCCTGAGAAACATCAGCGGGTCGCATCTCACACTCCCCAGTGTGCGGCCTTGCCTGCACGCCAGGCTTGTGCCAAGAGCTGGGTTCCAGTGGCCACATTTCTGTCTGCAGGCTGATGCTGAACCCACTGACCATACTGGCCAGGGTGAGATGTAGTTTTATATACCTGTGGGTGCACGGGTGCTTGGTAGATGATGTGTTTTGGGTGAAGGCAAGTTTCATCTCCCACTGCCTTGGTGGCCCATCAGCTGAGGTCAGAGTAGTAAAAATTGTAGGGATCGTCGTGGCCAGGCCAGGGGATGTCCAAGTATTTAGCGATCTCCGTTGGAGTCTTTGGTGGCAAAGATTGCTGGAGAAATACTGATGTTATTCTTTCATAAGCGATGTGAGCAAGGGGATTCCTCTTCGTATCCATGCCGACAAACTCTACAGATTCCTTTAAGATGAAATCTGTGAAGAGTTTGCAGATACTACAGACACTCCTAAAGTCCTCTCCGACAAAGTGCATTGGTCTTCACGAAGTGGCCACAAAGGCCCACAGTAGCACAGGCACAGCGGCTGGGAGAGGAAGGTCCACTCCTTCTTTTGAATCTAAGCATCTTTGCGAACCCAGTCTCTCCTGCAGCTCCTCTGTGCGGTCCTCTGTTTTATGCTCCACTTTATGGCAGTTTGGAAAAACTGGTGTCCTAAGCATTTGCCCTTTTCCTCAATGGCTGTTTTTTATCATGGATAATCGTCTTAATTATTCTTGAAGGGGGTTGAATATTTCTATTTTTTATTCTGCCATCTTGCTGTCATCGCTCACGTAGATCTTTTTCCTTTGGTCCGTTTGTGCTGAGTTGTTCTGTGACAGTGCTGGTAATGCATCTCTCCTGTTTTCTCTTAGGGGTTCCATGTAACTGCTCAACTGGGAGGGAAGTGGAAGAGTCCTTTGTGTGTCACAAGGAGGACATGAGTCCAGCCATCACAGGATGGGCTCACAGGGATCTGGTGTTGGTGAATGACAGCTGAGGAGAACTTGATTCCAAGGCTTTGTTAAAACATGCTGAGGAACATGTTCTGTTTAACTGTATTTTGTCACCATTGCCAGTGGCCACATATTAATCAATTTGTCCATTCCCAGTGTTGGCACATTGCCAGTTTGTTACTTTTGATAGTTGTCATTTATACTCCGATTTCCAGCTGTGGATAATTTCTGCCTCTCTAATCTCTATACCACAACCGTTTCTGTGAGGAGTCTTTTCGGTGTGCTCTCCAGCTCTGGTTAATGACTGTTGCACCATGATGTGTGCACATGTCTCTGTACAAACCTTGCACAGCATCTGCTCTGCTGCGGCTGATTTTCATGGTTTGGGGCACATTCACATTCCTCTACGCAGGCTGACGTCACCAGCAGGAAGGCCTTTGCAGGCAGCCGTCAGCGGTGGGACAGCCTTTAAACCCTGCCTCTCTTCCTTGTGACCCCTCCTATTGTAGCATCTTTTGTTTACTGAGTCCCTCATTAGTTACTGACCTTACTGGCCTGGTAATGCACAGCAGCCACTTTCTCAGCATCTGTCTTGCTTGTCCTAAGAATCATCGCATGGAATCGTGACTAGATATGCCCGACACAAATCTGTGATGAGAAAACCCCCTGCCCTATAGTTCAGCATGCGCTTCACCAGCATTTGTTTGTTCAGGTTGCTGCTGCGGGGCGGAGGCTGGGGCGGCCCCCACCGAACAGAGCGCTTCTGGAGGAGTGTCGCAGTCGAAGACTCCCAAGGCAGCTTTGTCTACCAAGAAGAGCCACCCCTGTGAGAGTTGCGGGCCTGTCTTGAGAGACATTTTCCTCTTGGTTGACCAGCAGGGAACACAGCACAGCCCGACACTGCTGAGGTGCGGGGCGTGTGCGAAACCATTTTATTTCAGCGCACAGAGCCACCAACCCCGGGAGCAGGACACAGCACAGAATCGTTTCACAAGCAGTGTGGACAGGGTCTCACTTGGAAAGGGCTGCGATTTCCATGTGTCATGGAATCCTTGTACCTCTAGTCAGGTTGGAAAACACTTCCTCTTCAGCTCAGGTCATTTTGAGCAACTGGCTACTCACACCATGGACAGGGCGAAGGAACTCTCTGAGTCTGGAATGAGTTTTCAAAGTACAAAATATTATTACAACCCAGGAGAATGCAAGAAAGCGATTGGCTGTGATGACACCCTTGTTGAGGACAAGAATGTCGTTACAGGAGGACAGTGCTTTGTGTGTTGTGAATGTGGGAAATCTTTTACCAATATCTCTGACCTCCATAACCATCAGAGAGTTCACACTCCAGAAAGGCCTTATGAGTGCAATGAATGCGGGAAATCTTATACCTGGAGCTCTGCCCTCCGTAGACATCAGAGAGATCACATCGGAGAAAGGCCTTATGAGTGCGGTGAGTGTGGGAAATCTTTTTCCATTAGCTCTGCCCTTCGCAATCATCAGAGAGTTCACAGTGGAGAAAGGCCTTATGAGTGCAGTGAATGTGGGAAATCTTATACCAGTAGCTCTGACCTCCATAGACATCAGAGAGTTCACACTGGAGAAAGGCCTTATGAATGCAGTGAATGTGGAAAATCATTTACCAGGAGCTCTAACCTTCATAAGCATCATAGAGTTCACACTGGTGAAAGGCCTTATGAGTGCAGTGAGTGTGGGAAATCTTATACCAGAAGCTCTGCCCTTCGTAACCATCACAGACTTCACACTGGAGAAAGACCTTATGAGTGTGGTGAATGTGGGAAATCTTTTACCATTAGCTCTGTTCTTCGTAATCATCAGAGAGTTCACACTGGAGAAAGGCCTTATGAGTGCAGTGAGTGTGGAAAATCTTTTACTTGGAGCTCTGCCCTTTTTAATCACCAGAGAGTTCACACTGGAGAAAGGCCTTATGAGTGCAGCGATTGTGGAAAATCATTTCCCAGTAGCTCTCTTCTTCGTTATCATCAGAGAGTTCACTCTGGAGAAAGGCCTTATGAATGTGGTGAATGTGGGAAATCTTTTTCCAGTAACTTTGCCCTTCGCTGTCATCAGAGAGTTCACACTGGAGAGAAACCTTATGAATGCAGTGAATGTAAGAAATGTTTTAGACAAAGCTCTGCCCTTTTTCAACATTATCGAGTTCATTCTGGAGAAAAACCTGTATGAGTGCAGTTAATGTGGAAAAACTTATATGAGTAACTCTGCCTTTTGTCATCATTGAAGAGTTCACACTGGATAAAGTGTTTTTAAGTGTGGTGAATGGGGAACATCTTTTACATGTAGCACTTGCCTCTATTAGCATCAAAGAGTACACACAAAAGAATGCCCTATGTGTGCAGTGAATGTGGATAATCTTTTATCTGTAACATTAACCTTCATTGTCATCAGAGTTCACCCATGAGAATGGCCTTATAGCTGCAGAGATATGAGGACTTTTTTAAATCATTAACCTTTTTTATTCTATGAAACTTCACACTGGAGGAAGGCCTTATGAGTGCAGTGATCGTGGAAAATCCTTTATCTGTAGCATATACCTCCATGTCATTAGGGAGTTCACACTGAGTGATGGCCATATGTTCCAGTGAATGGGGAAGTCTTTTTGTTGCATCAGTAATTTCTACTATCAGAGAGTTTACATCATAGAAATGTCATCTGAGTCCTTTGAATATGGGGAATCTTTTACCAGTATCCATGGCCTGTGTTGTCATCAGAAAATTCACAATGACTCAGTCCTTATAAGTTAAGAAAATTTTGGAAATCTCGTATGTGTAGACATTTCCTTTGTATTTTATCAGAGGTCACATAGCTGATAGGTTTTATATATACATGCAGTGTGAGAAATTTTTTCGTTGTAGCACTAAGCTCCATTGTATTCAGAGATTTCACTTCAGGTTAAGGCCTTAAGAGTACAGTGAATGTGGGAAATTCTTTTTCTGTCGTTTTTCCTTTCTTATCATCAGAGAGTTTACACAGGGTTAGGCCTTATGGGGACATCAAATGTGGGAAATCTTTTCCCTCACAGTCATGGCCACCTTAATCACAATTCACACTGGTTAAAGGCTTCAAGTATGAAGTGAACATGGGAAATATTTAGCCATAAGTCTATACCCTTTTGACATTGGAGAGTTCTTACTGTGTAAATGGTTAGATTTGAGCAAGTGTATTATTTTTTTCTGTGTAATGACACAGAAGAAAGCTTTCTGAGGAAACATCCATGTTTAATTTTGTATGCTCAGAGCACAGCCATGTCTCAGAAGTTCAGTGTTTAAATTTTGAAGAACCTAACAAAGTACGATCTAAACTAATTGTGCCTTTATGCATTTTTAACTCATAGTGTTTGAGGGTTGCACCCCCAATCTCACGACATCTTGGTCTGTATAATTTTTATGAATTTTAGCTTTTATATGTTCATCATGCTCTGTTTTAGTTGCATTTCTCAAGCATTTATGACGAGCATTTCTGCAGGTGTGTATATACTACTGATACGTTTTTAGTAAATTGCTGACATAATTCACCTATTTTTTAAATTAATTTGGGCTACTCTCCTTTAACAAATAGGATAGTGAAACAGAAAAGATACATGTGGCACCATCACCCATTTTCACTCCTTGAATAACAAGTAATTTTCGCTTTATGGAATAATTGGATTTTTTTTGAAGGGAGATAATTGTTTTAATAGTGTAAAATAATTCCAAATTATTTGGATTTTTTTTTTTTTTGCTGTACAAAATGTAGTAGGTACATACCATATACTTTAAAGAATTATCTGCATTATTAACTCACTTCATCACTTTTGTAAGTTCAAACATTTAGTAATATAATAAAAAGGCTTGCTTTTTAGTGTTCACCCATTTTTATGATCTGTCATCTGGGGATTGCTGGGCTGTAGCAGGTCTTGAAGGTGGACAGGGTGGTAAGAGGATAAATGGGTATTAGTTGGGCCTCAAAACCCTCTTGGAAGCCAAGCAGAAGAAGTCAGTATTTAGACGCCCCAGATCTTGGACCGTGCAACCTGGTTTTAAATGTTAAATTCTTTTTCTTTTTTTTTTTTGATCATGTATTTTTCTAAAGTATACTTTATTGATTATGCTATTATAGTCGTCCCATTTTTTCCTCTCCCTCTTAGTTCATGTCCATGAATCATACATATAGGTTCTTCGGCTTCCCCATTTCCTATACTATTCTTAACCTCCCACCTTGTCTACTTTGTACCCACCAATTATGTTCCCTATTCCCTATACCTTTTCCCTCAGTCTTCCCCCTGGCCAGCCCCGCTGATATCCCTCCATGTGATCTACATTTCTATGATTCTGGTCCCGTTCTAGTTGTTTGCTTAGTTTGTTTCTGTTTTGTTTTTTTTAGGTTCAGTTGTTGATAGTTAAGAGTTTTCATTTTACTGTTCATAGTTTTGATCTTTTTCTTAGATAAGTTCCTTTAACATTTCATATAATAAGGGCTTGGTGATGATGAACTCCTGTAACTTTACCTTATTTGGGAAGCACTTTATCTGCCCCTCCACTCTAAATAACAGCTTTATTGGATAGAGTAATCTTGGATGAAGATCCTTGATTTTCATGACTTCGAATACCTCTTTCCAACCCCTTCTTGCCTATAAGGTTTCTTTTAAGAAATCAGATGATAGTCGTTCTTTAAAAGATTTTATTTATTTATAGACAGAGGCAAAGAGAGGGAGAGAAACATCAATGTGTGGTTTCCTCACACGTGCCCCCACCGGGGACCTGGCCCGCACTTCAGTGGCACTTTTAATGGTGACTTCCAGGTCACAAGACCGTAACTGTCAATTCAACCACACCAAGGTTTCTGAAGACAATGGCTTGTGTGCCCAAGCAGGTTGCAAATACATTTCAAATGAAACCTGGCATCACCTTGAAGGAATTCTAAATTCACACTGTTGGGGTAATTCACCATGATGGCTTCAGAGTAGACTAACTTTACACAGCACACTTAAAAACACACACGTTTATTAAGCGTCATGATTAGACTATTACATTTAGCAATCAACAGCACGGATGTAAAAAGAAATCTACATTAATACCCTTTGTTGGAATCCTTTATACATTCTACAGAATGTAAACTAAAATAACCTGTTATAAAATTAGTCACAAATAGAATCCTCAAGTTTGAGGGATTTTGCCCGTTCCCATGAGTATTCCCACCACTGTGCTTGGCTGAGTCCACAGCCCCGTGGTGACCCGTCGTTTCTCTGGCTCTGCTCTCCTGCCCGGCCTCCTTCCCAGGCAGCCCTTCAAGCTGTGCCATGGCCGTCACGACTGCTGCAGCTGGGACCAGCACGGCCAACTTGGTTACCTGGATTGGCCAAGCGTGGCCTCCCCCTCCATAGAGGCAGGAGCTTCTGTCTCCAAAGTTTCCTCCTTTCATGCGTCCAAAATTTGAAGATTGATTATTGTAACTGACAAAACCATCGTAGCTTCTACCACCACCAAACTTGCTTCCCTTCTTACCAGATACATTATAGCCATCCCCGCTGCCACCGTTCTCACCTCACCCACCGCAGCAGCCATCAAAGCCACCTCAACCACTAAAGTTTCCTCTGTGAACAAAGTTGTCATTTCTACCAAAACCACCTTCACGACCACCTCTGAAGGTTCCAAAACAACTTTGACCCTTTTGACTCTATCTAAGCAACTAGACATCACTTGCTTAGATAGGGCTTTTATCACTTCGCAGTTGTGGCCATTCACGGTATGGCACTTCTAAATGACAGCCTTGCCAGCAAAGGCACGGTCATCAGAGGTTACAAAAGCAAAGCCTCTCTTTTTACCACTGCCCCGGTCAGTCAACATTTCAGTCACTTCGATTTTCCCACATTGTTCAAAAGTAACCTGTTAGGTGATGTTCTTCAGTGTCTTTAATACCACCAACAAAAATCTTCACAGTTATGTGGGCACCAGGTTTGAGAATCTTCTGAGATAGTCCTTTTTGGTTCCACAATTCTTCCACCCGCCTCATATGGCCATGTGTTCATGGCTGCATCCACCTACACAGTCACATGTGTGACAATCCCCAAGCCTCTGGAGCACTTGGTGTTTGGATCTCTCATCACACAGTTCGTGAGCGTTCCCCATTGTTCAACATGGCTCCTCAGACCCTCATCACATGTTTCAAAGCGCAGACCTCCAGTAAAGAGCTTCTTTAGCTGTCTGAGCCCTTAGGGAAACTCAGGCTTAGACACAACAACTGTAGGAGGGAGACTTCGGTGATGCTACTCGGCGGCATCCACCTGCAGAAAGGGTCAGTATTTGTTTACTCACTGCTGAGAACACTTGTTTTGACCTATGAAATGTCTTACTGAGTTTTCTGAGATAAGATGTATTTTTAACTTTTGTGAATATAACATGTACCTGAAGATGGTGGCACAATACAAAAATCTACATTTTGTGCCAGAATGGCTGCAATGTTGCCATCTGTGAAGATTTGGAAAGTGGACATCTGAACGTGAGATAAACTTTTGGATTCTTGTATTTCTCCATCTTGAAGGGACATCGTCATTTTAACTGTAAATGCAGTGACAGTTCCTGCATGGGGACTGCAGACTATTTCTGTAAGCAGTTACGGAGTGAGCAAACTACAGAAAGGTATTAATGCTGATGAATGTAGTTATACAATGAGCATTACTTAAACCGCTATAAGACAAAATGCCCTATTAAGTCCAAGAACAGGTAAGTCCCAATGGGGGGTTAATAAAGGGCACTTAGTTCTAAGAATGAAAGAACTAACTTCAGCTACGGCTTTGCTAGAAACATGGCTCCCCTGAGTGTCTTCTTTCTACAAAATGTGGGTCCTTTGCATTTCTGAGAACTTAAGGAAAAATAGTGAGCTGAGAAAGATGTAATAAGGTTTGAGCCGAGAAATTTAAAAGAGTTAAAGGAAAGCCATGACATGTTTCATGTCTTCAACAATCACTTACTAATTATCTTACTTACTGGCTTCTAAGGCTCACCTAGGTCTCAGGGAAGCTTTGGCTGATGTATTTGACTCCATAGCCAGGTTGCAGGGCAAACCGAAGAAATTACCTTCATCCAGAGGGACCCACTGGCCCTCCCACCCACTGTCAGGAGGTCCATGTCAGAACCATGCCTTCTGTCAAAGAAGAGCTCAGACCCAACTCTCTGGACAGCAATGTCCCAGAAATACAGGGATTGAATGTAGCTTGTCAGCTTGGCCAGAGTGCTGTCGATGGCCAACACATTGCTCTAAACGTTTACCAGCTTCCAGATGGCAGGGTAGTCTGTTGTGTTGAATACATGGAAGATACTCAGTGCTCTACAGGGCTTGTCACTTTTCATGCGGATGCAGTCAAAGGTTTTATAATATTCTAGGGCCACACATCACTCAATGTCCTGTGCCTCTGATACTTGCAAGTAGATCATCTTCATTAACTAAGGAGAGTCCCTTTCTGTTTTTCCTCCCAGTCCCTGTGAACTTCAGAGTCTCATGGTTTCTGTCATGTTTGGTCCCATCTGTGCCTCACTCTAAATTGTCTCTGGAATCTTCTCCACAGGCAAGTGCATTCACTCTGTCCCGGACTTTCCAGCAGCATCTGCAGGATCAACTGCTGTCTGGTTTTTGGATCTTTGTCAGTGTAAGGTTCTGCTGTGAAAATTTCATACAAATCAATTGTTATGCCGTCTTCTATGTGTCCACTGTGTCCACCAGTAGGATACCGTTTCATCCTCATTTATATAAGCATATTAGCGTCAGCACCAAAATGAGAGGGGTACTCGTGTGTCTCAGTATGTGGCACCCATCCAGTCTGTAGCCTTTGTTGGCTGGGATGTCTTTAATTGAATGGTTGGTAGGGCACACCCTGAAAGTGCTCAGAAATCACATAGGGACCCCACCCAGCCAGAACGGTTGTCATGGATCAAGGGTGTCATCAGCTTTGCAGTCTTCTAAAATCTGTAATGATGCCAGTCTGTTTGGATTGTAAAGATGATTAGAGACAGAGGCCTCAGCACCTACTGCAATCAGAAACAGGAAAAAAAGCACGTTAAATTTTTAAACAGGAAAAGACTCCTTATAGAATTAGTATTGATTTTTAATTTTTATTGCGTGTATGCATACCCATAATTTTTTAAAATTTTTATTTCTTTATTTTAGGGGGAGTGAGAAAGGGAGAGAGAGAAACATTAGTTTGCTGTTCCAGCCATTCATGCATTCACTGGTGGATTCTTACATGTTGCCCTGACTGGGGATCAACCTACAACCTTGGCATGTAGGGTCTACAATCTAACAAAAGAAAGTACCTGACCAGGGCAGCCCATAATTTCTTGTTCATTATAATATTTCATGTAAAATAATTCTCAGCTCAATATAGGTCAACTTTCATCATAGATATGTATGTATTTACTGTAAGTGTAATTCCTGAATATGGCCTAATCTCACTGTATTGACAATACCATACTTATCATTATCTTGTTAGGTGGGATAGACAGCAAACCAAGGCAGGGAGGAGGAGGGAGACATGGCTCACCCACTAACCCAGCTGTCCTGAGCCGGGCCCCATAATATTGCCAGCTGTTCCAGCATCACAGGAAACACCATGCTAACACAAGAGGGGGGCAGTCCTTGAAATTCTTTGTATCCTTTCCACTATCTGGGAAAGAAAGCCCTTGAAAGTGTGCTTTCATCCCAAGGCTTGCGAGGCAGCAGAGGGTCCATAGTGCCCAAAGGAAGAAGCCCATAAAACAACTTTGATCGACTGCCTATCTCTGGTCACTATCTGTTTTATGAGAGAGTCCTTAATGCTTAAAGAAAGAGCCAATAAATAACTCTGGGTAACTGCCCCAACTTTAATGAACTGCCTCCTGCCACTTACCTGTTTTACAACAAGAGGAACAGATGGAGTCCAGAGGAAGATAAGGATTTGAGCTAACAGACTCCCACACATACCTAAGTTTGGACGGTCTGGTCCCCCCGAGAAAGCGGGCGCCAGCTTTACCTGTCAATCAGTATGTAACTTTTCCACCCCCATCCGGACAACTATGTAAGTCCTCAGAACAGAGGACCTCACATACACTTGCCACCCTGGCCTTTGTCCTTACTCTGCTTTGCCCATGCCTTTCACCCCTCACCTTAGCTAGGCCCATTCTCTTCTAGGAGAACAGATCACCTATAAATCCTGCTTGCACGGTAGTAGGTTGGCCGATCTGTGATTCTTTCCTGCATAAGCAAGAAGAACCGAGTTTCTCCCCTAACAATCTCACCTGTAAATCATTAAGTATATCCGTTATTCACAAGCTCTCTTCCGTTATGCTCATTACAATCCCACTTTACACTAACAAAAACACTGATAACTTTGTCAGAATTGAATTCTACTAGTTGTTCAAAAATTAATTTTTCTTAATATTTGAATTACAAGTAAATAGACTCCAATTTATGTTTATATTATGCATCTTTTTTTATTTTCAAAGGTTTGTCCTATATTCTTGTGACATAACTGTCATATATATTTTAAGGTAACTAGGTTATTAGTCTAGCAAAATTTTTCAGATTCTCCAATGTGGGCACACCCCCCTTTATTGAGATGTGCTTTATTGAGCTTCAGAGATAATGCGTTTTCATCAACAGGAAGGCAAGACCCTCTACCTGCAAAATGATTGCATGCAACTCAACAGACGCTCAGATAATGATTTGCATTTTGTAATCAATAAAGTATTTTGAAATTATGGTATGTATATTTTCATTTTGACTTAGTGCTATTTCATATTTGATAGACTACAGTATGCACTGGGGAGTAAACAAACAGTGTGAGTAGCTTTATTAGCTTACTCATTCGGTTGGTCTGGAACATTAAATGTAATTTCTGGGCTGAATTTCTGTACTTGCAAGTCTTTGATGTCTTCATCGTATGCAAAAAAATGTATAATTTAAGTCAGAGGTATCCGATCAAATCAACATGGACTCTAGTCACGCAGCTGCTCAGGCAGATCTAAGAGTTCTGGCTGCATCAGGAACAAATGCACTTAAGTACCAGTGCATGTTTTAATGCATTAACTTCGTAAAGCGGGTCCAACTGAGCCAGGGTCGGTAGCGTTCGGGACTTGAATAACCTCCCCCAACCACATTCCGCCTGTAGGAGCCCCATGTCAAATGCCCTGCCCCAACGACCTTGCAGGCCTACCAGAGACTTCCTCGCCTGAGAAAAGATGTTCGCTGGAGGGCGATACAGCGCACTGGCTACTCTCAGTGTGTGCTCGGGGAGCAAACCCGCAAATTCACTCCTGGGGCCAGCTGGGCGATACAGGACGGCGGCCTTGAGTGTAAGACCTCCATTACCCAGGAGGCAGGTGTGGGAGAGCAGGACGATGAGCCAAGAAAAACTCAGAAAAGCCTTCCTGGTGGGGCCCTATTGTGGGGCGGGACTCGGGGGGCTCCACGGGCCTGGCGTTTGCTGTTCCCTCAGTTCCATTACTACGTGGTCAGTGTGTGGAGTCAGTATATCGAGAAGAGCAGGTGCCAGAGCTGTAGTCCCAGCAGCGGGTGTCAGGCCCAGCGAGGCTGCTCGGGTGACCGGCCCTAGATGTAGGACAGGGACACCTTCCTCGCCCGCCGCACCGGCACCACTCCGTCCACGGAGCCCGATGATGGCGGTGGCGCTGAGGCGCCGGGTCCGGGTGAGTGAAGCGCCCGGGCCTCCCCTTCAGTCCACCGAGCGCGGCAGCCCGGGTGCGGGGCGCCCGTCACGACCTGCACTGCGGGCCCCGGGAGTCCGGGCTGGTCAGGCTCTCATGAGTGACACAGGGTGTCACCGGAGCGGAGAGTGGGTGACGGGCTGCGGGACCGACGGTTTTGTTACTGAACCTCAAAACTGGGGACCCGGAGTGCACCTGCCCCGGCAGGTTCCCGAAACTTTGCCGTGTCAGACAACCTTCAGGCCCTTGGCTGGCCCGGGAGAGGTTTGAATAACAAATCACCGAGAGAGTAAAGCAAGCTTTTTTCAGGTATAAGAAAAAAGAAAGAGGCCAGCGTGGGTACCACTGTGAAGGAGGCACAACCGGTGCCTCCAAGTGGGTGCAGGCCAACTGGAGAAACGGGAGCCGGTGCTGAGACAGCTCTTGGGGTTTTAACGGTGTCGGGGCCTCCTTGTGGCGCCGTATTCTGAGCCGACTCCTGGTTGGGAAGGACCCCTTGTAGTTCGCATTTCTGCGATTGCCCCAGGGGCTTCCGGCCCTTAACTGTTTGCCTTTGTTGGTGCCCTGGGGTGGGGACGGGGGAGGATCCATGAGAGGACGTTGCCTCCTACATCCTCATCCCACTTGTCAGGATTTTTCTCTAACTTCTTTCTGCCCTGCCTCAGTTGTACTAGATCATTCTGACATATCTGAGCGCTCTCTGGAAGCCATATGCTAAGCTCACGGGTGGTTCCTGAGAGATGCCCATGGTGTGGAGCAAGAGGTGGCCGAGCTGAGGGCGGGGACCTGGGTGGGAAGACGCGAAGGAGGAAGCGCTCACACTGTGGGTGCGCAGCTAGAGGAAGTGTGAGCTCTTGGTCCCGGATACCTGGTGCAGGGATTTAAGGGTGAAGCGTAAGCCCGTGTTTGGTGATGTCTGCGAGGCATGATCTGGGAGACCCATGGAATTACGGGGCAGGAGGGATGGAGCCCTGAAGGCATGGCCCGAGCATAGATGCTACTTATTTCCTGCACATCCCAGCTTTGCTGCTGTTCTGAGGGTGATGTGAGTGAGTAAGGAGGCTGATGAGACAGCAGGCATCAGGGCTGGTGTCTTCTCTAAACTGGGGTTCTTGATGGCGTCGGGTGTGGGTAAGGTTCGTATGGAATAGGATTGGGCAGGGCCGGTCTCAGACAGACTTTCCTCATTCATTTGTATTAATTCTGACAGGTTGTTGTGACTTTTGAGGATGTCGCCATGTATTTCTCCAGGGCAGAGTGGCGCCTCCTTGATGAGACAAATATCTTGGGAGCTAGGAGTCCAGCCTGACACGAGGGCCCCCGGTGCAGGGTTCCAGTGCCAGGAGGATAAATCCCCATAACTTCTGTCTGCAAAAACAAG
This sequence comes from Mormoops blainvillei, assembly GCA_004026545.1. NCBI lineage: Eukaryota > Metazoa > Chordata > Mammalia > Chiroptera > Mormoopidae > Mormoops > Mormoops blainvillei. The sequence continues at coordinate 17,331 of PVJD01016608.1, forward strand.
TGGAGATTTCATTGGTGCAAGAAGCCTCTGGAGTCCCAAGAAGTTTCTCTTAAAAACCCCACACACAGACTCACCTACTCAGACCCATTCCCTCTTAACTCCAGCACCGGCATAGCTCCTTGAAAGGCGCCATTGGTACACAGGGAGAAACTGAAGTGTCTGGCATCAGGGCGAGCAGAGGCCCTGGTCCTTTTTCTAAACCCTATCCCAACCCTACCACAGAGTCGGAAAGCTGGTGTCATATCTGAGACTACATCAACCTGGCTAACAGTGTTTGACTGTGTCAGAGATCCTTAGAGACTCTGCCCTACCCAACCTGTGGGCCCACCCAAGATGCTTTGCCTTATAAATGGCTGGTCTTGGCTCATCCTTCACAACTTCCTAAATTCTATCAAACAAACAACAGCTGGCTACACTCAATCTACTGAGCCACATCAGCCAGGGCTGGAGAGTGTTGTGACGGTTGCCATATGGAAGGGGGTTTAGGGGGCAATGGTAAAGAGGTGAGGGGATTAAGAAGTACAAATTGGTAGTTATAGAGTACCCGTGGGGATAAAAAGTACGGCAGAGGAAATGAAGTAGCTAAAGAACATATATACGTGATCCATGGACATGAACAACGGTTGGGGGATTGCCTGAGGGAGTGGGGGGTGCTGGGTAAAGGGGGGTTAGAGGGGGAGTTATTAGGACAACTGTAATAGCATAATCAATAAAGTATTAAAAAATAAAAAAGGAGTAATAAGGTCTATGAAAAGAAATAACTTCTCTCTGGAATTTTTTCCACAGGCATGTGCATTCACTCTATCCTCGGTGCTTTTAGGCAGCGTCTGCAGGTTCAACTACTATCTGTTTTTTGGATCTTTGTGCTGAGTTTCTGCTGTGAAAATTTCATCTAAGTCAGTTGGTAGGCCATCTTCTGTGTGTCCACTGTGTCCACTATCTGGATACAGTTTCATCCTCCTTAAGTCAGGACATAAGTGTGCTGACTTCACCACAAAACTAAGAGGGGTACTAAGGCATGTCTTGGTATGTGGCACCCATCCAGTCTGTAGCTTTTGTTAGAGGAGATCTCCTTAGTTGAATGGCAGGTAGGGACTATCGGAAATGTGCTTAGCATTTCCAAAGGGACTCCACTAGCCTGAGGGAATGATGTCTTGGATCAAGGGTGTCATAAACGTTGAAATGGTTTAAGATCTGTAGTGACCTCAGTCAGTCCAGATTTGAAAGACAATTTGAGACACAGACCTAGGCAAGTAGTACAATCAGCAACCGGAAAAAAGGTACTTTAAATTTTTAAATAGGAAAAGACATCTTACAGAATTCCTGTTGATTTCTTAATTTTTATTGCATGTATGCATAACCATAATTTTTAAAAATTATTTATTTTAAGAAAGAGAGAAAGGGAGAAAGAGAAATATTGATTTGTTGTTCCACTTATTTATACATTCATTGGCTAATTCTTATATGTGACCCGGTCAGGGGTCAAACCCGAAGCCTAAGTGTTAGGGTCAGCCCTCTGACCAAATGAAGAACCTGGTGTGGGCTCATGCTCTCTCGTTCATTATAATAGTTCATGTAATGTAAACGAATTCTCAGCTCGATATATGCCAACTTTCATATTTATTTCTGTATTTAGTCTAAATATAATTCTTGAATATATTCCAAACCTCATTGCATCGACAATGCCATACTAATCATCATCTCACCTATAAATCATGAATTATGTCTGTAACTCAAAGGCTCTATTTCATTATAAAATTATAATACCATTTTCACAATAACAAAAATACCAAGACTTTGTCAGAATTTACTTCTGCCAGTTTTCCAGCAATTAACTTAACTGATATTGAAATTACAAGTAGAATCCCATTTATGTTTATATTATTCATCTTTTTTTAATTTTCAAAGATTTGTCCTACATTCCTGTGACATTTTTGTCATATGTATGATGGGAAAACTAGGTTATTAGTCTATTTCCCAGATGCCCTGATGTGGGCATATCCCCTTTATTTTTATGTGCTTTACTGAATTTCACAGAATACGAATTTTCATCAATGTTAAGGCAAGACCCTCCACAAGCAAACGATTGCATACAGCTCAACGAAAGCTCATAAAATGGTTTACATTTTTTAATCAATAAAATATTTTTAACTTAAGGTATATTTATTGTTATTTTTCACCTAATCTTATTCCATATTTAATAGACTACAATGTGCACTTCAGAAGGAACAAATTGGTGTGACTAGCTTTATTAGCATATTCAGTTCATTGGTCTGGAACTTTACAAGCATTTTCTGGGCAGAATTCCTGTAATGGAATGTCCTTGATGTCTTCAACTTGCACTCCACTGTTTGAAGAAAAAAAAAAAGTGTAATTTAAGTTAGAGGCATCAGATCAAATCAGTGAGGAACCCAGGCACACTGCTGCCCGCGCAGAGCTAAGACTTCTGGCTGCATCAGGCATAGCTGCACTTAAGTATTAGCGTATTATTTATTCAATTTAATTTGCACTGTGGGTCGTACCGATGCAGCATAGATAGCATGAAGGACTAGAGCGACGTCCCCCAACCCCATTGAACCTGAAGGAGGCACATGTCCCATGGCCTGAATCAAACCCCTAGCAGGCATAGGAGACACACCCTCGCCCAAGAAATGATGTCCCTGGGGGCGGCTATAAAGAGGCTTTAGTATTCTGAGGGTGTTCTTGGGCTGTAAACGTGCAAGCCCAGTCCTGGAGTCAGCCGGGGACATACAGGACCCCAGCCTCGGAGCGCGCCACCTACATCACCCAGAAGGCAGGGGTGGAACACCCCCCGGCTGAGGCAGCAAAGGCTCAGGAAAGGCATTTCCGTCCGGGCCCTACCGCAGGGCGGGACTTCCGGCGGGCTCCTGGCGGGCATTTCCTCTTCTATCAGTTTCCGTGTGACCCGGTCAGGGACTCGTGGCCACAGAACGGAATACGGCAGGCGCCCGTGCGCTGCTCCCCGCGGAGGGTGTGAGGCCAAGTGCGCCGCCCGCGTGTCCGGCG
>PVJD01016609.1:0-20361 GCA_004026545.1 Mormoops blainvillei
AGCTATTCTTAATATGTGTTTAAGCAGTAGTTTTGTAGTTCCTTCATATAAAAGTCAGGTTCTTTGTTTGTAAAGGTCATTGCTAGACCCACATATATAATTTGGGAGGTAAACCTTTCGTGCATTGTTGGTTTGTGGGAGGGCTATTGATTTCTGTATATTTATCTTGTATCTAGCCATCTTACTCAACTTTTATTAATTCTTCTATTTCATCAGCTCATTTTCTTGGTTATTTAATCATATTGTCTCTACACAGTTTATTTCTTTACAAACCATTATTTGTGAGTTACCTTTAACTTCAATTTGTTTGGAGGATAATATTTATCCTTGGAATCCAAGCATATTACAAACAGATTGTTTGATGGAGAAGCAGCCCACAGTTTAAATCACCTCAGCAGCTGAATAGGATGGTAATTGTGATGAATTCATAAGACACAATTTGGAAATTAAAAGTTGGATATTTAACCTGCCAAGTGGAATAGAAAACAGCCTATTATATGTATGATGGAGTTTAATGTGCTGTTTATATGATCGTCACATTCCCATTGTGAAATCATTCATCTATTCCCTCTTGAACCCTGGAAGGTCAGAGAGGTATAAATACATGCCTCTTTCCCTCACAGCTTACTGTTTATTTGGAATATAAATGGGTCTTGATTTCTAGAATTGCTGATTATGCTTTATTATTTAAATGTAAATCATCTGGAAGGTATGTAATTCCTACTGTAGTTCTTGACATATAGTAGGTGTTATAGACTTAAAGTTTGTGACCTCCTATCCCCACCATTTGTATGTTAAAACCTACCCTCCAATGTGACAGTAGTAGGACATGGGCCTTGGGGCAGTGAATAGATTATGAGAGTGCAACCTGCATGAACAGCATTAGTGCCCTTATAAAAGAGGCCCTGGAGAGCTCTTGCACTCTTTTCTGTCATGTGAGGGCACAGCAAGAAGTGGGCTGTCTATGAGCTAGGTAGCAGGTGCTCACGAGACATCACGTCTGTCAGAGCCTTGGTCCTGGACTTTCCAGCCTCCAGAACTGCGAGAAATAAATGTTTGTTGTTTAAGTTACCCAGTCTATGGGCTTTTTGTTATAACAGCCTGAACTGACTAAAACAATTGGTATATATTAAATTTAGTTCCCCCTCCCTTTGAAGGCATATGCCCAAGAATTATAATGCATATTTTCTTTTTTAAAATTTTCTTATTATTTAATTATTTTTATTGTTATTCTATTATGGTTATCTCGATTTTTCCCCCTCCTTCACCCATTCCACCCCCCTGCTCCCACAGTTAATTCCCACACTGTTGTCCATGTCTGTGGGTCATTCATACATGTTCTTTGTCTAGTCCCTTCCCTTTCTTTCCACCTCCCTCCTTCCTCTTGTCGTTTTCAGTCTGTTCGTGTTTTCATGCCTGTCTTTCTATTTTTGTTCATTAGTTTATTTTGTTCATTAGATTACTATTACGGGTGAGATCACATGGTATTTGCCTTTCATCAACTGGCTTATTTCACTCAGCATAATAGTCTCCAGTTCCATCCATGCTGTTGAAAAAGGTAGGAATTCCTTCTTTCTTTTTGCTGCATATATTCCATTGCATAAACATACCACAATTTTTTGATCCACTCATTTACTGATGAGCACTTAAGCTGTTTACAGCACTTAGTTATTGTAAATAGCTCTGCTATAAATATAGGGGTGCATAGGTTCTTTTGAATTGTTGTTTTGGGATTCTTAGGGTATTTTCCTAGCAGTGGAATTGCTGGGTCAAAAGGTAGTTCCATTTTTAGTTTTTTTCTTAGGAAACCCCAAACTGTTTTCCACAGTGGCTGCACCAATCTGCCTTTCCACCAACAGTGTACCAGGGTTCCCTTTTTTCCACATCCTTGCAATTGTTGTTTGTTGTTTGTTTATTTATTAATAATGGCCATTCTGGCCAGTGTGAGGCGATATCTCATTGTGGTTTTAATCTGCGTCTCTCTGATGGTTAGAGATGCTGAGCATCCATTCATATGTCTCTGGACCCTCTGTATGTCCTCCTTGGAGAAATGTCTGTTCAGGTCATTTGCCCATTTTTAAATTGGATTATTTGTCTTCCTGGTGTTGACTTGTGTGGGTTTTTTATGTATTTTGGAGATCAAACCCTTGTCTAATGTATCATTAGCCAATATGATCTCCCATGTTGTAGGTTCTCTTTTCATTTTGATGATGGTTTCTTTAGCCATGCAGAAGATTTTTAGTTTGATGTAGTCCCATTTGTTTATTTTTTCCTTTATTTCCCTTGCCCTAGGAGATATATCAGCAAAAATATTGCTGTGTGGGATATCTGAAATTTTCCTGCCTATGTTACCCTCTAGGACTTTTAAGGTGTCATGACTTATATTTAAGTCTTTTATCCATTTTGACTTTATTCTGGTATATGGTGTGAGCTGGTGATCTAGTTACTTTTTTTTTGGCATGTACCAGTCCAGTTCTCCCAACACCATTTATTGAAGAGGCTGTCTTTACTCCATTGTATGCTCATGCCTCCTTGCCAAATATTAAGTAACCACAGAGACTTGGGTTTATTTCTGGGTTCTCTATTCTTTCCACTGATCTATGTGTCTGTTCTGATGCCAGCACCAGACTTCTTTGATTACAGTGGCCTTGCAGTATAGATTGATATCAGGTATTGTGATCCCTCCTACTTTGTTCTTCTTTCTCAAGATTGCTGCAGCTTTTCAGGGTCTTTTTTGGTTCCATATAATTTTTTGAAATATTTGTTTTAGATCTGTGAAATATGCCATTGATATTTTAATAAGGATTGCATTAATCTATAGATTGCTTTGGGTAGTATGGACATTTTAATGATGTTAATTCTTCTAATCCATGAACACGGCATATGCTTACATTTACTTGTGTCTTCCTTAATTCCTTTCTTCAGGGTTGTGTAGTTTTCTGAATACAGATCTTTAATCTCCTTGTTTAGGTTTATTCCTAGGTACTTTATTTTTCTTGTTGCTATAGTAAGTGGGAATTTTTCCCCTTATTTCTGATTCTGATATTTCATTGCCGGTGTACAAAAATACCTTTGATTTCTGAATATTAACTTTGTATCCTGCTGTTTTGCCAAATTCACTTACTAGGTTCAGTAGTTTTTTGGTGGAGTCTATAGGGTTTCTATGTACACTATCATGTCATCTGCAAACAATGACAGTTTTACTTCCTCCTTTCCAATTTGGATGCCTTTTATTTCTTTTTCTTGTCTGATCACTGGAGCTAGAACTTACAGTACTATGTTGAATAAGAGTGCTGAAAGCAGACATCCTTGTCTCTTTCCTGATCTTAAGGGGAAAGCTTTTAGTTTTTGCCCATTGACTATAATGTTGGCTGTAATGTTTCTCATTTATGGCTCTTATTATGTTGAGTAATGCTCCCTCTATTACCACTTTGCTGAGTGTTTTTTATCATAAATGGGCACTGGATTTTATCAAATGCTTTTCCTGCATCTATCGATATGATTATGTGGTTTTTGTCTTTTATTTTGTTTATGTAGTGTATTATGTTTATTGATTTGTGAATATCATACCATCCTTGCATCCCTGGGATGAATCCCACTTGATCATGGTGTATGATCTTTTTCTATGTATTTTGGAATCCTGATCTCCAATATTTTGTTGAGGATTTTAGCATCTATGTTCATCAGAGATATTGGCCTATAGTTTTTTTTTCTTTGCTGTGTCTTTACCTACTTTTGGGATTAGGATGATACTGGCTTCATGAAAACAGTTTGGGAGTCTTTCCTCTTCTTGAATTTTTTGGAATAGTTTGAGAAGGATAAGAGTTAGCTCTTCCTTAAATGTTTGGTAAAATTCGCCCCTGAAGCCATCTGGTCCAGGCCTTTATATTTTGATTACTGCTTCAATTTCAGCTTTCTGCTTCTTCTTGATTCAGTTTTGGAAGATTGTATGTTTGAAGAAATTTGTCTTTTTCACCCAGGTTTTCCAATTTTTGGACATATAGTTGTTTGTAGTAATTTCTTACAATCCTTTGATTTCTGTGGTATTGATTGTAACTTCTCCTCTTTCATTTCCAATTTTATTTATTTGGGTCCTCTCACTTTTTTCTTGATGAGTCTGTTTAAAAGTTTGTCAATTTTGTTTATCTTTTCAAAGAGCCAGCTCCTGGGCTTACTGATCCTTTGAATGTTCTTTTAGTCTCTATGTCATTTAATTCTGCCCTGATCGTGATTATTTCCTTCCTTCTACTCACTTTGGGCTTTGTTTGTTGTTATTCCTCTAGTTCTTATAGATGTAGGGTTAGGCTGTTTATTTGAAATGTTTCTCTTTTTTTAAGGTAGGCCTGTATTGCTATGAACTTCCCTCTCAGGACTGCCTATACTGTGTCCCATAGGCTTTGGGTTCTTGTGTGTTCACTTTCATTTGTTGCCAGATACTTTTTGATTTCTTTTTTGATCTCATTGTTGACCGATTCATTATTTAATAACTTGTTATTCAGTCTCCATGTATTTGAGTGTTTTTGAGTTTTTTCCTTGAGGTTGGATTCTAATTTCAATCCATTGTGATCTGTGCACATGCTTGATATGATTTCAATTTTCCAAATTTGTTGTGGCTTGTTTTATGTCCTACCATGTGGTCTATCTTTGAAAATGTTCCATGTACATTTGGAAAGAATGTATATTTTGCTCGCTTGAGGTGAAAGGTTCTGTATAAACCAATTAAGTCCATTTGATCCAGAGTGCTGACACAATATCCTCGTGGATTCTTTATTTGGAAGATCTATCCATTGTTGACAGTGGGATATTAAAATCCCCTAATGACTGTATTATTGTCAATATCTTTCTTGAAGTCCTCCAAAATTTTCTTTATATATTTAGGTGCTCCTATATTGGGTGCATATTCATTTATAAGGGTTATATTCTCCTGTTGGACTATTCCCTTAAGCATTATGTAGTGACCTTCTTGGTCCCTTTTCATGGCTTTTGTTTTAAAGTCTATATTTTGTCTGATATAAGTATTGCTACCCCAGCTTTCCTTTTGTGTTCATTTGCTTGGCATACTTTTTTCCATCCCTTCACCTTCAACTTGTGTAGATATTTTTTTCTGAGGTGCGTCTCTTGTAGACAGCATATATGCATGTTGTGTTCTCTTATCCATTCAGCTATATTATGTTTTTTGATTAGGGCATTTAATCCATTTACATTTAAGGTCATTATTGATAGGTACTTATTTGTTGCCATTTTTCTATACTTGTTTCTCTCTCTCCCTCTTTCTCTCTTTTTCTTCTCCTTTTTATAACCATCCCTTTAGCTCTTCTTATAATGCTGGCTTGGTGGAGGTATACTGTTTTAACCTTCTTCTGCCTGGGAAGCTCTTTATTTTGTCTTCCATTTTAAATGAGAGCCTTGCTGGATAGAGCAGTATTAGGTGTAGGTCCTTGCTTTCCATTATCTGGGATATTTCATGCCAATCCCTTCTGGCTTGTAGTGTTTCTGTTAAGAATGCAGGTGATAGCCTTATAGGAATTCTCTTGTATGTTACTAGTTGTCTCTCCTTTGCTGCCTTTAAGATTCTCTCTTTGTCTTTAAAATCTGCCATTTTAGTTCTGATGTATCTTGGAATAGTTCTCTTTGGGTTCATCTTGGTTGGGACCCTCTGTGCTTCTTTTACTGGCAGGACATTTTCCCTTACCAAGTTAGGGAAGTTTCATGTCATTATTATTTCAAACAGGTTTTCTATCCCTTGCTCTTTTTTGTCTCCTTCTGATATTCCAATGATGCAAGTATTATTATGTTTCATGTTGTCCTGAATTTCCCTTAAACTGTCCTTGTTCTTTCTGAGTCTTTTTTTGTTTTGTTACTCCTATTGGTTATTTCCACCTTGTCTTCCAGCTTGATGATTCAGCCCTCTGTTTCATCTAGCCTGTTCTTAATTCCTTCTAGTGTATTTTTCATTTCAACTATTGTAGTCTTCTTTTCTTCCTGGTTCTTATTCATGGTTTCTATGTTCTTTTTCATGTTGCTGTGGTTCCCACTAAGTTCCTTGTAGTTCCCATAAAGTTCCTTGCAATTCTCACTGAGTTCCTTCCTTGAGCATCCTTATAACCATTATTTTGAATTCTATGTCTGAAAAAATTGCTTGCCTCAACTTTATTTAGTTCTTTTTCTGGGGGTTCCTCCTTTCCTTTCAATAGGGGGTTCTTTGTCTCCCATTTTAGGAAGCTCTTTTTGTTTGTTTCTGAATCCCAGGTTGCTCTGCTTTGCCTGCCTCTCTTTGTGAGGTAGACTTCCATGGTCAGGGTTCTGTGGGGCTCAGTGGTGCAGTCTCTTGGATCTCCTGCTCTAGGGTTGCCCTTTATTCAGTTTATGTGGGTTCTTTTTTTGTACTTGGGCTTTGATTATTGATGACTCATTCATTGGTGGGTTCTCCCCTCCAACCGACTGGCTGGGATTCACAACCTCTCTCACATCTTGTATGCTGTTGTACAGGTGCTGGGTAACAAAGCAATACTACCCAGAAAACCAAATCCACACTAGCAAAACTACCCCCTTACCACATGAGCAGTATCAATAGCAATTGAGAAAAGATTAATAAATGTGGGAAGAGATTAAGAATATTACAAGATAGGAAAATGGGAATATTGGATGAGTGAAGGAGAGAAAAGTGATTTTGAGAGGGAAGTGGGAGGAGAAATAATAAGGGGATAGAAACAAGATGAGGAAATGGAGAAAATAAAATTTAAAATGTAAGTAAAACAGGAAAGGGCAATGACAAAATGGAGTAAGAAAAGGGAAGAGTATAATATGAGGTTTGAAATAAAATTTAAAAAGTAGTGAACCAAAGAGAACAAAATTGAAGAAAAACCACAACAGCATCAATAACAACGACAGTCAAGTGAAGATTAATAAAGGGAGAAAGAGAATAAGAATATTATATGAAAGAGAAAAGTGAATATGAGATGTCTATGGTAAGGAAAAATGATTTTGAGAGGATACAGGGAGGAGAAATAATAAGAGTAAGGAATGGAATCCAGGCCAAGAGAGGGAAAAATAACATTCCAAACTCAAATAAGCAGCGGCAGGAGGAGGGTAAAATGCAGGAAGATGGGGGGAGAGTACCCTATGAGATTTAAGATAAAAGAAAATAGTGAGTAAATAGGAATACAGTTGAAGAAGAAGAACAACAGCCATAATATCCACACCAAAGAAGCCACAATTTATAAAGGTGGAAGGAAAATAAGAAAATTATAAGAAGGAGCAAAAAAATGTGAGCTGACTAAAGGAAGGAAGAATGATTTTGAGAGGATAGAGGAAGGAGAAATAGCAAGAGTAAGAAATAGAAACAAGGCATAGCATGGGGGAAAATAAAAATTATAATTAAAATAAGAAAGGGCAGGAAGAAGACAGAATGGGGTAAGAAAAGGGAAGAGTACAATGTGAGATTTGAAATAGAAAATAAAATAAGAAATTATACAAAAATATAAATAAAAATAAAAGACAAAGAATAGTGAATTAGTTGGTGTACAATTGACGCAAAAGAAGAAATAGTAAAGGGCTGTATGAAAGAAAGGAAAAGAAATAACACACATTCTGAAGAAGAACGGGGTGGACTTTGTCTCAGCAGAGTTTGATGTTTGCCTTCTGTCTTCTCTTTCTGGATCCACCTCTGGCTTTTTATCAGCTCAAGGTCCTGGGCTGGGTCATCCAACTTCTGGCAGCCCTGCGTGTATCACACTCACCTGCCTCTTTGATAAAGGAATCTTTTTCTCATGGGGCAGTTTTTAAGACAAATTTGATGATCTACTTATCTTTCAAACAATCCTGTCACTTTACCCCACAAGAATTTTGGTGAGAGTTGGACATAAAAAGGCCCTAATTAGGGTTTAAATTATGAAAAACTGTTATTTTAATGATAGGGAATTGATCTCTTAAAATATATTTCTATTTTGAATTACTATGATCTTGAACAGGAAGGGGGACTGATAAGAGAGAATCAGTCATGTACAGTCAGCTTGCCAATTAGCAAGATTACACACTCTCTGGGAAGTGGTTACTGGCATGGGTTCAGTGGCTTAGTAAGGTCAGAGTTGCTATCTTTACAATTTTGTTGCTGTTTTCTTTGTGATTACAGAATGACTCCAGCTCCAGACATCTCATCTTCAAATCCAGTTTCTTTCTTCTTTTAAAAACCAGTATAATTTTTAATCATAAAAATTAAGTCTTTCCCAGAAGATCTACTCAGTACCTTTCCATTTATATCTGAATTGTGTCACTTGACATTCTGTAGCTGCAAGGGAGTCTGAAAAATCAAGGTGTTAGCTTTTCCAGGCTCTTTAGTGGGACAGGGCAAGAGCTGGAGAAAGTGAACTGTGAAAATATTGGAGTAATCAACTGACTGTTAATATAAAAATTGAAATTTCTACCGATACTTCAAATCCCCTGGAGAACATTCTGGGGAGGAAGCTTCATCCTTATTGCCATGGCTCAGACACTCCTCCTTGTGGGTGGAAGAGTAGTTTATCTGGTTACTGAGAATACGAAGGGGTGCTTCTTGTCTATGGTCTCTGCCTGCAGATAAAGCGTACTTTCTCTCTCTGTTCCTCTTATTGTCCCTCCAACTGTTTTTCAGATACTCTGCTTAAGCAAAGGCAAGAAAAGGTTGAAATCTTGGATGCAAGCAAAGGGGACAGGTTTAGCTACCAGTGATGAAGCTGATGTTCTCATAGATTTTAGCTGGGTCAAAATTTTGGGTAGAGAAAAGCACTCCCAGACCAAAACATCTTTGTTTTTGTGCTTTCACAGTTTATGTTACAATTTTGCACCTGTTTAACAGTAACTTGATGAGTTTGGCATCACAGGAATTCTTTAACCTGACTTTATAGATGAGGCAACTGAACCTGGAGAGGACAAGTAAGATACTGAAGTGAGATACACATAGCTAATGTTGGCATAGCCAGAACTCAAGCCTGCTCTTTCCACTTCAGTATGTGACACTGCTATTCCTATGGCATTTATCCTATGTTCCTTTTGTGCCATCTCATCAAGTCTGTTCATCCTGTAGTATCTGTTTTTGCATCCTGTTGTCATCCATCCTGCATCTCCCAGAAGAGCAATGTCTCAGCAATAGGTCGATGCTAATATGCCAGCAATTTCCCAAGCTGGATTGTTGAGGAGCCTACCTTTATTTATTATTTTAAGTGTGTTGCTTAGGCAACATTGATTTATGGTCAATTTCTACATTACAAAGTAATCATAGGGCCTGATGAAACTGTTCAGGAATGAAATTCTCAGCCTTATACCAGATTGTCTGTGGTCGACGTTCTACAGGTTTTTAGTTGATGCTACACTGACTCTACACTTGATTTTCCATGCGTCTTAGAGGGATATTGGCCATCAGGTTACAGTTTTTTGCTTTGTTGGCTATATGTGCATTTTGGAGTAGGGTCTTTTCAAGTATAGAATACATTTTGGCTCTCAATTCTAATTTTTCCAGTGCCAGGTAATGCCTAGCTAACAGTAGGCTCTTAAATGTTTGTTGCAAATAAATGAATTAATGAGTAGACATTAGGGTAGTATATATAGCTTTCTTGGCCCGGGGTGGTCACAGCTTCTTTCTGTAAGTTCCCTGTATGTTCACATATAATGTAAGGATTCTAAGAGTCTCTCTGATTCTATACTAATTGAGAGGCATCCATTTGCTTTGAAAAATTCCTGGAAGATGGTAACAGAGCACTATTGTTAAGTCACCTTTGAGGTCTGCTGGCCTACGTTTGAATCCTGCCTCTCCCTTCCTGACTCAGCAACTTTAGGCAATGTTTTACCCTGTTGGACCTCAGTTTCTGTATCTGTAAAATAGGAATTCTATTGTCAATACCTAATTCATGGGTAGAGCAAGATTAAATAAATTAATGAATGTTGAGTGCTTAGCACATTCTTGGCACCTAATGAGCCCTCTTATTTCTTATTTCTGTTAACTCAAGGCTTAATGAAGACAACATTAACATTAGCTGAGTATGACTGCATCTACCCAATGGAATGAGAACGTAATAGAGTTTGCTATAGATTTAGTTCAAGTCAAATATTTACAATAATCATGAAGGAAGTACAGAGGGATTACCAAGGCAATCAGTCTGCTCTGGCCAAGAGAGTAGAGTTTCCTCTTGTTGGCTTGGAGCCATTTGCATTTCTCTCTCTGTGCTTGGACCTCCTGGTCTGTACTGGGACAGTGCTTTGGATTTGTTTCTGGACCTTCATTCTCAGTCTCTCTGCCTTGCCAATTTGTCAAAGCTTAGATTTTTAACAGCGAGGGTGCTATCAGCTCTATGCCTAGAGACCTGGCTTCTCTCAAATTCACTCTGCAAAATGCCTGCTGTATTTGCCCAAGAGAGTTTTCCATTCCAGTGACGGTGCCAAGTCCAGACTCTTTGGGGAACTCCTCAGCTTTATTATTCACCTTGACTGGGCCAAGAACAGTGACTTCATTATGTCCAGTTCTGGGGACTATGATATCTTTTACTGGGACGTGGTTGGAAGCTGCAAGCTGTTGAAGAATTGCTCTGAGAATTGAGACCTGGAGTGGGCCACCTACATGTGCAAGCTGGGCTTCCATGTCTACAGCATGTGGCCAGACGGCTCAGATGATGCTGACATCATCATTGTGCCACTGCCACAATGAACGGGTGGCACTGACGACTTCTGCAAAGTGCACTTCCAGTACCCAAGCACTCGCACGAAGGTGCAGAGCCCATTGTGTGATGACCACCGCAGCCATGTGACCAGCGCTTGGTTCACTCAAGATGACTCGCACCTTACCTCACTGGGTGGCAAGGACGCCAGTATCTTCCAATGATGAGTCCTGGTGCTCGAGCCTTGGGGCTGGTGCCTGCCACATCCTCTCAAATTCCTTCTCTGTCCTCAGCCTCCTCTCCTGAGGTTGAACTGAGGAAGGACTGGACCCACCCTGCAAGGTGGTCCGCCCCACCCCACGCCCCAACCAGGGTCCAATCTTTTCCTCCACTTGGCACATTCCCTATCGCATATTTCCCCAAAGGGGGCTAACAGCACCCCTGCACACATTGTATAGACCAGCTGGCTGAGCAGGGCAGCTCCATCCAGCCTCGGCCCTGACTCCTGCTGCCTGATGAAAAACAAAAATATTTATATATTTGTGTACGTGTTTTCATTTTTTTCTCTTTGCTCATCTCCACAGTCCCTCATCTTGTATCAATCTTGGGGTGTGCACTTTCACAATTTTTTTTCCTGGTATATAATTATAGAGAACAAAATGTACAGATTTCGTGTACAGTTTAATGACTTTGGCAAATATTTATAGTCATATCATCCAAATTCATATCCAGATATTGAGCATTTTTATCATTCTAGAAATTTCTATCATCCCCGTGTCCCATCAATCCCCCTCTCCTTCAAAGACAACTGTTCTTCATTTTATCTTTATAGGTTAGTTTTGCATGTTCTTGAACTTCTTTTGCTCAGTCTATGTCAGATTTATCCTTGTTGCATGGGTTGGAAGTTCATTTCTTGTTATTGCTCAGTAGCGTTCTATTCGATGACTATTCTATGGTTTATTTATCCATTCTCGTATTGATGAATATTAAAGTTGTTTCCATGTTCAAACTATTATGAATAAAGCTGCAATTAACCTTCTTTTATGAGAATATGTGTGGATACGTTTTCATTCATTTTTGTGGAAATTGTAGTGTAATTCTTGAATCACAAAGTAAGCGAATGCTTATAGGAGTTGTGAAACTGCGCTTTACAGTGGCTGCCCCATTTTGCATTTCCATGACCTTCAGTTGCTTGGTGTCTTCACCAGCACTCAGTATGGTCAGCCCTTATAGTTTTAGCCATTCTAGAGGATGATGACTAAGGATGTTGACAATCTTTTTATGTGCCCTGTGTTTATAGCTAGTTTGCATTTATCTTATTTATGTAAGAGTAATTTCTACATTGGGGTCTAAACTGAACACAATATTTCCTGACTCCAGATAATGGATATCACTCCCCGCCCTCCCTGCATAACTCCTCTAAACACCCTGTGACGGTTAATTTTATCTGTCAACTTGACTGGGCCATGAGTTTCAAACATTATTCTGTGAGCCTGTTTTTGGATGAGATTAAAATTTAAATTGGTAGAATGAGCAAGACAGATTGTAATCCCTAATGTGGGTGGACCTCGTCCAATCAGTTGAAGGCCTGAATAGAGCTAACACTTCCATGAGTAAGGAGGGGAACTCCTCTTGCCTGCCTGCCTTTGAGCTGGACATCAGTTGTTTCCTGCTTTCAGACTTGAACTGAAACTTCAGCTCTTCCCGTGTCTCAAGACTGCCGGTTTTTGGATTGGAACCTATATCTTCCTGTCTCCTGGGTCTCCATCTTGCCAATCGCAGACCTTGGAACTTGTCAGCCTTCGTATTTGTACGTGGCAATTTCTTATGATAAATCTCTTTGTATCTATATATCCTACCGATTCTATTTTTCTGGAGAACTCTGATTAATACGTATGCCTTCCTCTTCCATCATTTTCTCCCAAAGTGCCCCATTTCAGCTCTATTTCTGTGGAAGCATTTGTACGTCGTCCTGCGATGGCATCACTAAAGTGGCCATAAATATGTGTTCAGTAGTTTCATTTAACATCTTTGAGACTGCAATTAAAATCCTTGCAGAAAAATTTATCTGACGTTACCTTAAGCCGTTCAACAAGGCTACATTCAGAAATGGTAAGCCCCATTAGTATCACATGAGGGGGAGCCGCTGCGTGGTGGATCCCTGGCTCTTATGCTGTTGTTCTTCAACGATACTTTCTAACTGAAAGATATGATCTGGCAACATAAAAATGAAATGGTTCTTGCCCTCCTAATAGCAGACTGATGAATAGAATAACCAGAAGGATGACAAACCTCCTTGGAAAGAGGATGATTAAAGATGCTGATGGATGCAGAGGCACTGCAGCAGAGATCCGTCTCCTCACTATGAGATGAATGTAAACCCTCTGTTCATGATGTGAACTCAAGCCTAACATCCCAGAAAGCAGAACTCACATTAATCAAAGGCAGGCATGCAATGCTTCAGAGACTCGAAGGGCATGTTTCTGTCTTTCTTTTTAAACAACCTATTCAGTTGCTCCCTTGTTTACTCATCTACTAACTTATTCGTTTATTTATCTATTATATATAATGCTTTTACATTATATATTTATTTACCTACTAGAGGTTATAGTTATTTATATATGAACAGAATGGTTACTTCCCCAGGTGGGAGTAAAGTATAGCCCCTCTCCTTTAATTTTTCTGATTAACCACCCATCATACCAACAAGTCCAATATCTTCCCCCTTGAGGCCCCCAATACTTCTCCAAATTATACACAGATCCAAGGGAGGAGGCTATGCAATATGAAAGGGATACTTTGGTTTCCAAATACAGGCAAAGAGTGAATTAGTGATTTGGAAACTAGCCCATCCAACTTGGTGTATGTTTTGCTCACTGCTGAGAGTCCTGCTTGACCTGTAGTGCCAAGTCTCTAGTCTACTCTCAGCTCAACAAATTCTTCAAGAGCTGGACTGAAACCAGTCTTTCAGCACCTACTTCCAGGGGCTGGTGTAGAGGCCCAGTCACCGGGTCAGAGGCCCTCATGGAGAGCAACCCTGGTGTCTGTTTCCGAACACTCACACTCTCAGTGCATTCGGGAGATTCTAGTAGGATTCACTATCATCAAACGAGGCACTCTTCATCCCTATCTTCTGAAAAAGCTCATAGTGCCCTTGATGAATCTTTCCATGCCCTCCCCAGCCGCCAGGTCAAGGGTATTGGAAGGGCAAGCGCTTACCAAGCCATGCTGATCTCATTACTCTTCTATCCAGAGTAGCGGGTGCCTATGAAGCTGAAACCTGCCCACCTGGGATTTCAGGGAAGACACTGAGGGGATCTTCTCTAAGATGTTTCCTGTGCCCACACAGCTAAAGTAATCTCCTTCGATTCTTTTACTGCAGCATCCTAAGAAACAGCTCACCAGGCATGAAAGCAATGCTTGTCCATTGTAGGAGATTTAAGAAACAGAAAATAAAATCACTCACTCACCCATTATCCGCCATCTAGAGTTACCCAATGTTGACATCCTGTATGTATCATTTCAATCTCTTTTCCATGTACCTACACACAGATAAGATGGAAATATTCAGCATCGTGTTGTAACTTGGTTTTGTGTTGTTTTTTGACAATACACTATTCATGAATTCATTCAAAGCTATATATTGAATGCCTACTTTGTGCCAGGAGCTATTCCAGGCTCTGAGTGTATAGTACTGGCAAATCCTTTGCTCTTGAGCATCTTGCTGTCTAAGCAGGGTAGGGACAGATGGACAAGAAACAAAACAAATAATAATAATATGTTATTTGTCAAATAATAAACGTTAAAGAGAAAATATAAAGGAAGGTAGAGGGATATGAAGAGTATATGTATGTGTTACTGTGTGTGCTTTGGGAAGTTGAGATTTCTACGTGGATGACTCTTGAAAAAGGTGATTTTGAGGAAAGTTCTAGAAAGAAGATGAGGAAGAAGAATATGTGTTCCTAGGGAGAGAGAACAGCCAGTGCAAAAGCCAGAGCCCACAGTGTACCTGGCTTGTCCCAGGGACTGTGAGGAGACCCAGCAGGGTGAATGGAGAGAACAAAGGAAACAAGGGAGGAGATGGGGACAGAGGCATGGGGTGAGAACAGCAGCTCATGAAGTTGCCTCCATTTTGAGGCTCTTTCCTTATTGTTCACTATTTTTTAAAATCCTTACCTGAGGATATGTTTTTATTAATTGGGGAGCAAGAGAGAGAGAGAGAGAGAGATCCATGTGATACTTTGCCTCTCATACACATCCTGACTGGGGATGGAACTCACAACCTAGGAATGTACCCTGACAGGAATTGAACCTACATCCTTTCGGTGTACATCCTTTCGGTGTACAGGATGATGCTCTAACCAACTGAGGTATATCCATCCAGAGCTGTTTATTGTTCTTCTAAGACAAGATTTGTAAGGCATGCTTCATTACGGCCCCTCATTTAGGTAGCCCACTGCCCATTACTGGACTTTGACATCATTTCTAGTTTTCCAATGTGATGGATTAACTTGCTGTGATTTTTCACTTACTGAATGTCATGCTCCAAGAAAGGAAAGCTGATGGCAGGAAGTGGGTGATTGGTGTCTGCACATTTCTGCATATGGAATGAAATTTTGAGTCATTGCCCTTATTTCCCATTTGTTTTGGGTTTGTGAAGGCATGATGCCATTGACCTCTAGGACCAGGAACGGCAGCCTCTTCTGGTCCTGAGTGAAATTAATGGGATGATGTAATGCCTGATAGATTTACAAGACAGAGAAAGAAAGCAAGAAGGGAGAATTAGGAAAGGCAAGAACAAAGAGGCTCATGCAAGAGAAGGGCTAGAAAGGGAGAGCAGGTGATCTCTATAAAATTGATAATATTTCTGTTTTTATGATAAAAAGTAAAGCATGCACATTAAAGAAAATTTGGAAAGTTTACAAAAGAGTAAATAGTTATGGTAAAGCCATATAACTGCATATCTAGCTGTAGTGAGGCAATTTTTTATTGCCTTCCATTGGAATAGTCATGTGACTATATACACATATGCAGTTTGGGGGTTTGCTTCTTGTCATTTAAAACCATGATTTTAATCACCAAATAATATTTTACCAGTATTGTATTTAATGAATTAGTTAATGAACCAGTATATAATTAATGCTATCATTTCCTTATTGTTGGATTCTTTGGCTGTTTTTAATATTTTACCGTTGTAAATAATGCAGCCATGAAACCCTTCCTCAGGCATATTTGACTGTATCTCTGAATATTTTATAGAATGTGTTCCTAGGAGTGAGATGACTGGCACAAGTAGATGAATTTTTCTTTTTTGAATACCTGAAGCTTCGCAGGGAAGTGGTTAATACTTTGTGCAACAATATTTGATTTATTTAACCAATTGTGAACAGGTGACTGGCTGTTCAGATCATGATTCTATAATTTGGTATTGTTATCTACTTGGTGGCAGGTCCTCAGGTAGTAACAAATATATTTGGAGGGAGAACGGAATTGTTGGGACTTGACTATTTTTTTTTTTTCAGAAAAATCCAATGTGGAGTTAAATTCACAAACATAGAATTAACATAAAAATAAAGGAGACTTCAAAGCATCATGTGGAACTTAATTAACTGTATCTGATAAAAAAACTGTGTTAAAATGTATTATATTTATTAGACAATTAGACATTTGAATGGTGACTAAATTTTGACAATATTAAAATATTATTGTTTTATTTTTTTAAATAAAACTTTTTAAGTGTTATGTTAAAAAATGAGTCCTTATCTTTGTGAAGGATATCTGGAAACATTGAAGATGAAACGATATGATGTCTGAGAGTTTCTCCCAAGTAATTGGGAAGCCAGTTCATGGCTCAATATTGCCTGAGGGTTGCTGGTAGTTGGGGCTGGGTCCACAGGGGCTCATTTGTACCAGAGAACAGTAAACTATGGCCTGAGGACCAATTCAGCCCACTGCCTGTTTTTGTAAACTAAGTTTTATTGGAACATAGCCCTGTCCATTTGTTTACATATTCTCCCTGGTTAACTTTGCATTATACCGGTAGAGGTGAGTTGTTGAGACCGAGGCCATCTGGTCCCCAAAGCCTAAAACACTATACTCTCTGGCCCTATACAGAGTTTTCCAGCCCTCGGTTTATACAATTTTAACTACTTCTGTTTATGTTTAAAATCATTTATAATAACAGATTTAAATACAACTAATATTAAAGGTGTGTATGTTTCCTACAGCTACTTACCAAAGAACAACGTTCATCTACTAACATTGTCTCAGTCACATTAACTCACAGGTGAAATGCATAGCACATGCAGTAAATTGCTGAAATACCTGTGAGAGCATTCTTTTATAATAATATATGATTCTGTGTAGGTAATACATGCCCAGCACGAGATTCATAGGGCATATGCCCTGGAAGGTAAGTCTCCTTCCCCACTCTGTCTCTCATCCACCCAGTTCCCCTCCCTGGCATTTCCTGTTTTTGTTTTTTTTCTCTTCCAGAGATAATCTCTGTATGTACAAATATATTATAAATATATAATATCATTTCTTTATATATAAAGAAAATACATATATTTGCTTTTTGTCAGTTAATAATATATCTTGGAGATCTTTCTGTATTGGTCCTGCACTCATTGCTAAATTACATATTTATATATAATTATGTATGTATGTAAATGAATATTCCTAAAGTATATGTGTACACTTTTTTGCTCTCAGTTTTTGGAAAAACTGTGAGGACACGGAGGCACCAGCCATGACATTGAACCCTGGGGAGGGTGGGCTTGGTCAGTGGGAGATGATGGGGTGGGGCATCTTTTATTATGCTTCCCCATCCCCAGTCTGAAAGTGGGTGCAGAAAGCACTCAACAAGTTGGAATTTGTTGAATAGTTGAAGTGAAGGTCTGTTTCTCTCTTTATCCTTCCTTAAAATACTAAAGACAGGCAGAAATACCAATTAGCAAATCATGTTTTTTCTACCTTGAAAATATCCTCAAAATCTGAGCACTTCTTTCTCGTCCCTCCCTGGTTTGAGGCCTGTCATCTCTCACCTGGTGGCCATGACTGTTTCCCATACTAGGTTCCCCTCTTCTACCTGGTCCCTACAACCTGTTCTTACCACGGCAGCCCCCGCCTCTCTTCTTTCAGATTGGGTTTCCCCTTCTCTCAGAACCCTCCAATGGCTCATTTAATTCAGAATGAAACCAAAGCCTCTTAAAGGCTTACAAGGTTCTGCCCCAGTCCCCCTCTAGGATCCCCTTCCTCCCTCTCTTCTGCAGCACATCGGCTTCCTGTCTCCTTTCCCTGGGAAGCGCTTGGCCCGCCATCCAGGTGGCTCACCCTCCCTTCCTTCAAGTCTTTGCTCAGTGTCGCCTTCTCAGACGTGCCTTTTCCAACCCCCCCATTTTAAAATCTCCGCTCCCTGGCATTTCTTACCCTTCTTCTAATCTTTATTATTTTTCATCCCCTATGTATTAGTTTCCTGTGGCTTCTATAACAAATGACCTCCAGCTTGGTGGCAAAGCCAACAGAGTGTATCATATCACAGTTCTGGAAGTCAGAAGTCTGTAATCGAGGTGTTGGCAGGGTTTGCTCCTTTAGGAGCCCCTGAGGGAAAATTGATTCCATCCTTCTCCTAGATTCTGGAGTTTGCCATCAATCTTTGGTGTTTCTTAGCTTGTGGATACATCAGTCCAATCTGCCTCCATCTTCCTAATGTCTTCTCCTCTCTCTGTTCTTCTCTTCACTTCTCTTATAATGACACTTGGTGGACTTAGGACCCACCCTAATCCTGGATGACCTTATCTTGAGATTCTTAATTATATCTGCAAAGACCCCTATTCCAAATAAAATCACACTCATGGGTTCTAGATAGACATACCTTTTGGAGAGCTACCATTCAACTCATTAAATCCCTCCAGTCCTCATATGCTTGCTGATTCATTTCATGTTTGTCTTTCTCCTCCCCATACACACCGCTCCATTCCTAGTGACTAGACAGTGCTCAGCATATAGCAATGGGGCAGTAAGTACTGTTTGAAAGTGCAAGAATAAATGCATGAAGTTTTATGCCACTGGTGTTAGCACTGAGAATTGTAGAATATCATGTTTTCTCTCTGCCAAAGATGCTTCAGTTAATTTGTCACTTACCAATAAAGTAATTTGGAATAGGAGGACTTGGTGTGAAATGTGCCCTACATAAACGGTAGCATAAATCTAACTTAATTACAGAGTCCATTTAGTACAAGCTTTGAGTGGGAGAAATCAATACCTAAAAAGAAATGGCAAATATTGCAATCACCAATTATTTCTTCATAGAAGGTCTCTATTGCTTAAAAAATTCCTGATTTCCTTCAGGCACTTGTTATTTACAAGACTAAGGGAACACTAAGCATAGTTTTGAACTTTAAGAAAATAATGACTTGTATTTACTTTGGCTTGTTAAAATGGTGTGTGGTCAGAGGCTGGGTGGCGACTCAAAATTGGCATGTTTGGGTGGATGATTTCTGCTCCCAGGACACAGATGGGCTAGGCTCTGGGACTTGGGGACAGGGCTTGTCCTGCAGGGGACTATTTGTCTCTCTTCCTGGTCAAGGATGAAGGATGTTTTCAGAAATGCTGCTCTGTATCTGGCAGGAACAGAGAGAGATAACAGGATTTATATTTTGACTCACAGTTTTTGATCAAAAGAGGCACCTGGAACACTCTTAATCGCCACCCCATTTGAGTCACAGACTTTTTCCCAGAGTCTGTTGTGGAAAAATTATTCCACTGGCCTCAGGCGTATTAGCAAGTTGCCCCAGTCCGAGCTGCAGTCGTACCCTGTGGCTCCGCTCCAGGAAAATGTTCCAGATCTCTTTCCCTCTAGCTGCCTGAGAGGGTCACAGCCCAGGAGGGAGCCTCAGTGAGATCTTCCATTCTTTATAATTCGTTATTTTCAGAAATGTTCCCAGCTTTTTAATCCCAAACAAGAGAAGAACTGGCATTGGGTATTCCTCTCTTGTGACTTTTTCCCCTCAAATATCTTTTTCTCCCCTGATTATCAAAGTAATACAAGCTTGTTCAAAATCTGGGAAATATCTAAAAGAAGAGAGTGTTAAAAAGAAAGTCCAAATCATCAATAATTCTACTGCCAGAAATAACTACTATTATTATTTGGGTTTACTGTATTTCAGTATTATCTAAATGAGTATTTATATGTGTGAAAGTCTGTATGAATATAGTTATATTTATATGATTGCAAGCATAGGTTACAAGATTATTATACTTTGCATTTTTACACACAGAAAATGGTAAGGAATGCATAGTGAGCACACATGTACTCACCATGCAGAGCAGGGGTGTTCAGCCTGTGGCCCGCGGGCTGCATGCAGCTCAGGATGGCTGTGAATGCGGCCTAACACAAAATCGTAAATTTACTTAAAACATTACGAGCTCTTTGTGATTACGTGTCACAGTGTATTTAACGTAAGACAACTCTTCTTCTTCCCGTGTGGCCCAAAGATGCCAAAACCCCTGGACACCCCTGAGGAGAGTCTGCCATAAACAATTATTCTTATTCTTATCCTTCCCTTCCCCTTCCTCTTTTTCTCTTCTTTAATCTACTCCTCCCTCCCTCCATCCCTCTACTCATCCATGCATCAGCGCATCCATGCATCCATCCATTCACCTCTTCCTCTATTCATCCATTCACGCTTCTATCTATGCACCTTATTTTTGTGGTGCTTTTCAAAGTAAGGTA
>PVJD01016610.1:0-20377 GCA_004026545.1 Mormoops blainvillei
GGGAGGAGAGGAGAAAAGAACGAAAACAACGCTGCTTCCGGCAGCTCCCATTGCTTCATGCTTCCTATCCCCTTTGTATTTTTAAAAAGTAGAGTTTTTGAAGCTGTTAAAGCCAGGGTGGCCAGAGAAGCAAGAAAGGAACCCCTGCTTTCTTGGTTAGGAAGCGAGGTGCTACTCCAACTTGCTCCTAGTTTTCTACAAACTAATGGACAAGTCACAACAATCTCATCTGTTTCCTCAACTCTACACTGGGACAGTCCCTCTATCCCTTTCTTCCATCCTTCGAGTGCCCCAAAGATTCATTTAATCCTGTAAAATCACTTTGAACATGTCAGGGAAAGGAACTGTACAAACAGGACGTAATTACAAGGCCGCTGGGTAAAGTGGTTACTTCCTCCTGACGGCAGGGAACCCAGACCAAAAGTCTCGTCGGGTTTTGCCGCCCTGTTTAAGCACCAGGTGATACATAACACTTCCTAGTCCTCACTGACTGGTAGGGCTCCTGGAGACGGGCAGGCCTGGGGCATCCTGCCGGGACAGGCGGCAAGACCGTGAACAAAGGCTGAGAGCCAGTTCCAAAGGACCACAAAATAACCAGAAATGGGACCATTGGAGCTTCAAGAAGAATCATAACTAAAAGGGGGGAAAATGTCAATGCTAAATGTATCGGCTCATAAAATACTTTTAAAATCTAATTCATGAGCAATACATTCATTTTCGTAACTATGATAAGGTTTCACAGGTGTATACATTGTTCAAAACTCACCAAATTGCACACTCTCAACACATGCAGTTTATGTCAGTTACACCTCAATGAAGCTATATTAATTTAATTGGTTACTATTTAATGATGTTAAAAACCACCTCATTATTTTAAAAAATCAGTCAATAAAGGAAGAGAATCAAGCACTTTCCTTCCCAAACCAAATCATACTTATCGTTTTGAGCTATGGGAATATTCATGAACGAGAGTGTACAAGCCCTGAGATCGGCACTGGAAGAGCCCGGGGGGGACGAGGAAGGTGAAGCAAGGCTGGCCGTGAGCTGGGCGGTTGCGCAGTGGGCACGCAGATGCTCACTGTGCTGCTCTCCCCTTTGTACGTGTTTACAATATTCCATCACGAAAAGCGTTTCTAAAGAACAATAGTCTAGACGTCCCCTTGGCGAATTAGCTAACTTTCCCTCAACACTTTCCCAGCAGCGAAACGGGACCAATAACGTCAAACCTAGGGCTGTTCATGCCTAATAACATTTAGAAACTACCTGGAGGTTTCGAGATGAAAGATGCCATATAGCTGTAAGGTATCATCACCATATTAGAATTAAATGAATTACCAGTAAATTTGGAAATCCAAATCTGACCACCTAACTCAAGGGTCAGGTCACACAAGGAATGAGCGTCCTGAGGAACACCTGTAAAGAACCAATGACCAGAGGTTGACTCAAAAGTCATTCATTACTGTATAAGACACCCCATTAGGCAGAACGAATCTGAGGCAAAATTACGAAGAAAATTCGCCTTGGCAGCTCACCTTGGGTCCCCCATCTTCCTGTTCAGAATGCATCTTCTGCCTCTCCTACCCCCTCTTCCATGCTCCTAGTAACCCACGCCAGACCTGGACACCCACAATTACTGTGCTGATCGAGACTTCACTTTTTCATTCATTTTATTCGACAGACATTTCCCAAGGGTCTGCTCTTTGTGAGAGCACAGACGTGAACAAAGCTCACCTGGGAGGCACTCGGGGACTGTCGGGGCAGCAAGACACCTAAATAAATCATTCTAATGCAACCGTGAGAGGCGGGGACAAAGTGGAAGAGGAGCAGAGGGCACTACTGGCTCACTGGGAGGGTCTGGGACAGTGCTACCAGAGCAGCGGCACCTCGCCTGCCTTGTGAGCGGTCAACGGGAGCTCACGGGTGGAGTCCGAGGAAACAGGCCTCCAGGTGTGCGAGGCAGGGCTCTCCAGAGACACAGAACCAGTAGCATGTACAGAGAGACACGGAAGAGGAGATTCATTGCAGGAATTGGCTTGCGTGGTTGAGGAGGCCGGGAAGCCCCATGATCCGCCATAAGCCCGAGAGCCAGGACGGGAGAAGACGGAGGTCCCAGAGCAAGAGAGCAAAGTCACCCTTCCTTACATTTTTGTTCGATTCAGGCCGCCCAAGGGTTGGACGTTGCCTACCCACATTGTGGAGGGTGACCAACTGGACTCAGTTCAGCAATCCAAATACTAATCTCTCCGGAAACCCCCTCACACCCACACAGCCGAAGCCAGACGTGATGTGCTACCAGCTTTCTGGGCAGTCCTCGGCCCCAACAGGTTGATGCATAAAGTTACCCATCATCCAAAACCGAGGGAGGGACACAATCAAAGTCATTAGCGGCCTGGAGACAAATCACTTGTGGGCGGAGAAGACAGTTTGGGAAGCGAGATGGAGTCGGCTCTTGAAGAGCCTGGTACACTGTGCTGAGCCTTGAACTGTTTTCCGGTGCCCCTAGCTGCCTTCTTAGGAAAGAAATGCCTTGTTCGGAACTGTGTTGAGACTGTGTGCTTACTTGTCTAAGGACCACGTGACACTACAAATTCTTTGCCTGGGCTTGTTCTATCTTATAACCCCAGTTCCCAGGACAGATTTAGACCTTTTTTTTAAAGCGAGGGTCAGACTTAAAGTCAGTAATTTCCATTTCTTTTTTTTTTTCCCCACACACAATAAGCTACAAACAATACTTTGGAAAGGAGCCTGAGGAAGAAAAACATAAGGCTTTGGCTTAAAATAGGCCTGGTTGGCAACAAGAGTTAACATCAGCCTCATTCCCACTTGGAACTCCGGGATGTCCCTCCTCCCAACTGCCCCTGGAAAGAGGCTCAGAGGTCCGAGGTCGTGTCCCAGGCATAAGTATTAAGACTCCCGTACTAAGGAAAGGAGAAAAATGTGGGCCCCAAGTCCCCGAGAGGTGGTTAAAGGAGGCTTGCTTTAGAAGAAGGGACCTGCCTCCTCATTCTGGGAGCTGGGTCCGCGAGGAGGAGTGTTGGCGAAGCCCAGAGCAGAACTTCCCCAAGCAGCTTCCTTCCTGCCTCATGGGAATTTGGTCCATCGGTGACAAAGGGGGCTGCACATCTGGTGACAAAGGAGGCTGCGCATCGGAAAGATCAAGACTACGCCTGGGAGTCTGAAGAGAGTCGTGACCTCTGAGAGGGCTCCGGGGCTGCAGCTCCCAGCCCGGCAGGGCGGAGGCCCGGCTGGTGGGGCCCCTTTTGCTTGGGCATAGGGTCCTCCAGCCCTCAGCGAGTGCGTTTTCAGGGGCCAGAGCAGAGCACTGACCTGGGGCATGGCAGGGGCTTGTACAGGGCCTAGGGACCGCGGCCTTCTGGCTGCTGTTGGAGGGACGTGGCTGTGCGGCGGGCCGTGGGAGCGGGCCGGCGGAGAGGCCCGGTGTGGACCGACCGCCTGCCGCGCATCGCCCACTCCCGCCACGAGTCCTCCCCGGTGTTTCCAGTGCCGGCCCCGGGCTGCAGGTGGGTCCCAGGAGCGCCGGTTCAGACCTCGTTGGACCGTTGACGTTTTTGGACCTCTAATAACACACTTTGTTTTAACTCACTCCTTCTCCCGCAGACCCTCCTGCCTTTGGTTTCACCCCCACCGCCCAACCTCGGCATTGGAAGCTGCTTTGGAGAGAGAGTTCACGAACCGGGCTGACCCGTACCTGCAGCAAGTGTTGTTTATCTAAAATAACCCACTTAGATCCTTGGATGTAACTTGATTCCTATTTTCTGCCTTTTTTATCCTCCTTATTCATAGACATTTTGAGAATGTGTGAACTTATTACTCTATTAGCAATTACTGGCCATGGGTAATTCATGCCTTTTTTTCAGTTGTTCCATCATCGACAGCCCATCATCTACTCCCACTACAGCTCAGTGACGGATTCTTGGTGAAAACACCATTGTGCATGTGAACGGTTTGGACGTTTTGATTGGTTGAATGTATTCGTGGTCCAAGTGTCTTCCACATCCATCCGTGATACTCAGCAGGCATGATAATCATTCCCAAGCTAAAGTCATGGTACGCAGGCTTTACATTTTACCTCCCACGGTGTCCTTAAAAATTCTGTTTTAACCCTGACTGGTATAGGTTAGTTGGTTGAGTGTCATCCTGCAAAGTGAGAGGTCACTGGTTCGATTCCTAGTCAGGGCACGTGCCCAGGTTGCGGGATGCAGGCTCAGTCCCCGGACCGGTGCACACAGGAAGCTACCAATCAGTGTATCTTTCTCACCTCGATGTTTTTCTCCCTCTCTTTCTCCCTCCCTTCCCCTCTTTCTAAAAAATAAATGAACAAATAAAATCTTTTTTAATTCTGTTGTAAATATACAAGAATGTTATATCTACCCGGGTTTTTTATTTTTAATAAAATAAAGTCAAAAGTTTAAAAAAAAGCTGGATGGGAATTGAACAACTACCTTATGCTTTTACAAGTCACTGTCTGTTTTTTTCCTATGATCGGTCTATGTTAAAAATACATATGGCTCCAGGGTTTGGAACTCAGTCTTTAAGTTGCTTTAGTGCCCAACAACCTTAGAAAAGTGTTCTTGAAGTTGTGCCTTAAAGTATCTGAGAGAAAAGGGACACACTTCTCTCTGAGTACAACACACTCCATGTACATGTGGGGGGGTGGGACAGGGAGTTGAGATAATTATCCGAAATATAAGAGTTTTGAATAAGAGCACAATGTATTCGTTACCTCTTGATCGATGACAAATTACCCCAAAATTTAATGATTTAAATTAACCAGAAACATGTTGTACCGGGTATTGCCTCTCGTTTTCTGTGGGTCAAAACCTCAGGGCAGCACTGGCTGGTGTGGCTCAGTGGCCTGAGTGTCGGCCTGCAAACCAAAAAGTCGCCGGTTCAATTCCCAGGCAGGGTTCATGCCTGGGTCACAGGCCAGGTCCCCAGTTGAAGGTGTGCAAGAGACAATTGACTGATGTTTCTCTCACACATTGATGTTTCTATCCATCCCTCCCCCTCTCTCTAAAAATAAATAAATAAAATCTTTTTTCTTTTTTTAAAGAACATACATCGAAATACTTTCTTAAAAAATAAATAAATAAAAACTCAGGGCGGCCTTGGCGGGCTTCCGGCTCCTGGCTCCCGGGACCCTCACGAGGTCACAGTTGAGATGACGGCTATGGCGCAGTCACCTGAGGCCGGACTGGGGCTGGAGGGTCTGATTTTGTCGTTGGTGAGTGGGTGCCGGCTGTCGGCAAATGCGGTTCACGGCCACATGGACCTCTCCAGAGGGCTGCTGGTGTCCCCAGAGGGCATGATTCAAGAAGGAACCAGGTGGAAGGCACACATCTTACTCTTGCCTAGTCTCAGAAGTCACACACCGTTAGTTCCCTAATATCCTATTGGTTGCGCAGGCCAGCCCTACTCAGTGTGGGAGGGGACAGCACGGGAGCTTGAATGACTGCCGGGCAGCAAGAGTGGGTGGGAGCCTTCTGAAAGCCTGGCTGCCCCAGTAACCCAGATGAATATCAGCCCCTCAACACTCCGAAGTCTCCTACCTGGCTAGGGTTTCCTCGTCCTTCCCAATATAATTAAAAATTGGCTTAAATGCCCATCCCCCATATAGTGTAGAACCAAATGGCCATCCCAACATGAGCCTCCCGTCCCAAAGCCCCGGGGCCAGTGTGGGCCATGCAGATGCTCAGCCGGGGTGCCCTTCAAGGAAGCCTCCCTTGTACCAGCTGCTGAGAGGGCTGTGAGTGGATGACCCCCAGCGGTCGTCTCCCCCAGGGGGCACCTCAGCCACAGCTCGCCCAAGACCACGTCTTCAGAGGTGGATGAAGGAGGAGGAGGGTGGATGAAGGCCCAGTCATTTCAGCCCAACTGGGATGACTCTAACAGGCCATTTCAGTCCCAGACCGCCCCTCACCATCCCCTGAGACTGTGGGGCGCTGCTCAGCCCCTCCCTGTGTTAATCCTCCTTCCTCCCTAGTCTTGACCTCGCAAGCCCTGTCTAACAGACTGCTCCCCGAACACCGACTTCTTTCTCACTGGCTGCTTCCTAGAGAACCCAAGCTACGCCCCGCCCCCACTCACCCTTGTTTTACCTAGAGTTCTTCCAGAACTTTCTCACTCCTCAAACCAAAAATTTCTGTTCCTTTCTTTGGCGTTGCTAATTAGCTCATGCCGACTCACACCTGGCCCTGGCCCCCGCCGCAGAGGCCCTAGGCTCTATTTTTTCACAACCAGGTGGCTCCATCAAGGTCTTTGTTGCCGAGGCTGCTCTCTCCCCTGGGAATTCTGGACTCCAATATTCAGCGATGATTTTCTCCCCTCCTCACTGCAGGAGGAGGTGTGTGAAGTGGGAGAACGCCCCCACCTGCTGTCCAGCGCCCCGCCCCCCAACCCCCACGGCCCTCCTCTGCGGCTCAGCCAGTCAGGTCCCTCCTCTGCCTCATTCCCCACACACCAGTTTACCTGTTTTTACGCTGCTCCCCTCACCTGCTCCTCTAGCTTGCCTTCTTCCTGCACCTCCCCACAGCGGCTGCTGTACCCCTCCTTGCAGACGCAGCCCTGCCCCAGCCCCGGGCTCATCCACACAAGCCAAAGACGACACAAAGACATCCCGGCTGCAGCCCTTAGCATGACACACCCTCCCCGTGGCATGGGTTTGGGACGTCTCAGGGCTAAAAACGACCACGCCTTCCGCTGCTGGTTTTCATCTTGTGTCTGGGTCTTAGAAAGAAGCTGTGCTCCCCACCCCCACCCCCAGTGCCTGCCTGGGCCCCCAGTCCTGTAACACGGGGACCATGCCTTCCTTCTGCCGGGCCTCTGACCAGGGCCTGGGCCCTGACCATGCCTCCTGGAACCAGACGTGCTAGATGCCCTTGCACTGCCCACCTGCTGAGTTGTCAAATGGAACTGCCTCCTGCATCCCCCCACTGCAGGGACCTGTGGGACAGCATGTTGGGGACCCTCCATGCCCACTCCTAATCCACACTGCATGCTGCAGTCCCCAAGCTGATGTCTTCAGACTCCTTAGTTAAGCCTTCAACCAGCGCTCCAACATGGACCCCCGAGAAAAAAAAATCACGAGTGAAGGCTGTTTCCTCCCCTTGTGCGCCGTTGGTGGGAGTGTAGACTGATACGGCCATTACGGGAAACGGTATGGAGGTTCCTCAGAAACTTAAAAATAGAATTACTGTGTGATCCAGCAATCCCATTTCTGCATACATATCCAAAAGAAATGAAATCAGTATCTCGAGGAGATATTCTGCACTTTCACGTTCAATGCAGCATTATTCACAGTAGCCATGGCAGGGGAAACCACCCAAGTTTCCATCGATAGATGAATGGATAAAGAAAATGTGGCATATACATATATGCAATGGAATATTATTCAGTCTTAATAAAATGGAAACCCTGCTATTTGCAATAACGTAGATAAACCTGGAGGACATTATGTTAAGCGACATAAGCCAAACACAGAAGGAAAAATACTGCATGATCGCACGTACATGTAGAATCTAAAATAGTCACAGAGGCAGAGAATAGAACCGTGGTTGCCAGGGGCTAGAGGGAGTGAGAAGTGGGGAGATGTTGGTCAACGGTAAGTTTCAGTTATGCAAGATGAGTAAGTTCTGGAGATCTCATAACAGCATGGCGACTGTAGTTAACGGCGCTGTTTTAAATACTTGAAATTTGCTAAACAGGCAGATAGAAAGAATTCTCACCACACTCACCAAAAAAAAAAAAAAAAAAAACTGTTGTGAAGTGATGGATATGTTAATTAGATTGATTGTGGTGATCATTTCATAATGTGTATGTACATCAAAGCATTACGCTGTACACCTTTAACCTATGCAATTTTTATTTGTCAATTATACCTCAATAGAACTGCGGGGTGGGAGGAGGAGAAAGACTGTTCCCTTTCCCTAAATTACATTCCTTCCTTCCTTCTCTTCCAAACCTACCCGTGTTTGCCTGACTGCTCCCTCCCACAAAAATACCTCCTTCTCTCAACTCCTCCTTCTGCTTAGAAACAGAACCGCGGTCTAGTACATAATTATGTCCTTCCTTCACTTGCTCAGCGCCTTGTGTGCGCCACGTCCCACTAACTAATTTGTAAACTCATTAAGTGCAGAGACTCCGTCTCTCTCCGATGCTGACTCATATCGCTTCCCAGCCTCTTGGCCAAGATCACGTGTGTAACGCTGACTTGTCCATCAAGTCCATCAGCCATTCTGGTGACTGCGCTGCCCAGCATTGTTGTTCTAGATCCTGAGATTCGGAAAGCCAGGCAGCGAAAGTCCACACGATCCCTGCTCTGGGGAAAGCTAGCAAATAATCACATCGATTGGCACAAAATTACACCAGAGAGCCACCACGGAAAACAAAAAATTAATAATAGAATTACCATATGATCCTGCAGTTGCACCCTGAGTTAGAAGAATGGAAATTGGAGTCTCAATCCGGTAGTTGTACACCCCAGGTTCTCAGCAGCACTGTTCACATCCACCAAAAGGTGGAAGCAACCCAGGCATCCGTCAACAGAGGAATGGATAAACAAAATACGGCGTGCAACACACATACCATGAAATACTCATCGGCCTTACGGAGAAAGGGAATTCTGACATGTGCCACAACGTGGATGGATGTTGAGGACGTAATGCTGAGTGAAGGAAGCCAGTCACAGAAAGGCAAATACTGTGTGATTCTACTTATGTGCGGGCCCAGATGAGTCACATTCGTAGAGACAGAAAGTAGCACGGGGGTAGCACAGGGCTGGGAGGAGGGGCAAGCGGGGTGGTTCGTGGTTAATGGGGACAGAGTTTTTGTTCAGCAGGTGGACAGCGGTGATGGCTGCACCACAACGCCCTCACTGCCACTGAACCGAACTGGTTAAGATGATAAACTGTATGTTACATGTACTTTAGCATAATTTAAAATAATTTTTTAAATACCAAAATTACACCCGGGATGAAAGCACCAAAGGCCAGTCAAGGCTGCCCAAAGTTGGTAATGGGCAGGCTCGGTTTTAAAGGGTGAACGGGGGCCGTCAGGGTCAGTGCCGGCCTCTGTCCTTCCCCACAGCTGCGCTCTCCAGACGCCCAGAACCCTGGGCTTAGTCTGGAGTCAGCCTCACTCGGGCATAAGGACCGTGGACCGAAGTAGGCAGAGGAGCCTTCCATACACCATCCTGCAATGACACTCTGTGACCCATGGCTTACCCTCCAGGTTCTGTTCTACTTTGTTTTCCAAGCACTAAACCCATGGCTCTCCCATGTTGGTATATACACAGTCGATCAGAGGAGCTTGGGAAAGTCAGCTCCTAGGTTCTAACCCCCTAACATTCTGAGTCTGGAGGCCTGGGTGGGCCCCAGACGTGTGTATTTTAAATAATGTGTGGCCACCCTGGCTGGTGTGGCTCAGTGGATTGAGAGCTGGCCTGTGAACTGAAGGGTCACCTGTTTGATTCCCAGTCAGGGCACATGCCTGGGTTGCGGGCCAGGTCCTCGGTTGGGGGTATGCGAGAGGCAACAGAGCCACGTGTCTCTTGCACATTGCTGTTTCTCTCCCTCTCTTTCACCCTCCCTTCCCCTCTTTCTAAAAGTAAATGAATGAAATCTTAAAAAGTGTTTTTAAATAAATAAATAATGTGCCCCCTCCAAGTACCCCTAAAAAAAGACCGCCTGGAGACCGTACTTTGGTGAGATACTGACCCGTATCTCTGTCGATTTTATAAGCCTAAAACTCCATTAGTAATTTGCCATTCAATTATAGGGTTACAAACGGAAGCAAAGTATTTCAGAATGGTCTCACCATCCGAAGAAAATCAACAGCACAGGTAAATGTATATATTCACACAGCACCTATATCTCAAGCTTCTTCGCAGACAAAGTTGCCCTCAACTTTCTGGGAAGCAAGGAAATATCTGACTGCCCCTTCTATTAATAGGGAAATGAAGGCAGTCACAAGGCCTTGACACAACTGATCTGAAAGACAGGAGCTTGATGTGAAATCCGGCTCCGCCCACCCTGCCAGCCAGCCCACCGGTTCTGGGCTTTAATTCCCTGGAGATAAGGCTGTCAACGCCTCTTGCTTAGAGGTGTGCACAGGGAACGTTTCCAGGCTTTAAAGCCCAAGCTATTAAAACGTGTTCCCAGCAGCTGTGATGAGGTCCAAGCTGGCCTGGCCGTACTTAGCACTCCATTCACCTGAAACCATGATTTTCTGGTCCCCGCCCCCTCCGATGACGAACAGGTGGCCTGTGACTCAGCACAGTTCAAAGGGAGAACCCCCGCTCAGTCCTCAGAGGAAGATTGCTCTGTCCTCCGTGGTTTTACGATGAAGAGCACACAACTGAATCTTACTTCTTTGACAGTTGTTAATGAGGTATTATTAAATAGCATGTTGATTTTACAAACCCAAGTCTGCCATTCCCCAGGCACACAGTGCTCCGCCTGCCCTTCTATGCCACCGAATGACATTGTTCCTTCCACTGGGGTCTGGATGGAGCTGGACATAGGGCATCCTGCCTTACATCACAGAGTTTAGAACAAGGGAGGTTAACAAGAATGGATTATTTTTTTTTCATCCTCACTCAAGCACATTTTTTCATTGCTTTTTAGAGAGAGAGAGGAAGGGAGAGAGACAGAGAGAAACATCAGTGTGAGAGAGAAACATCGCCTGGTTGCCTCCTCCATGTGCCTGGACCAGGGACTGTACGCGTCCCAGCTGGGGACGGAACCTGCAACCTGGGTGAGCACCCTGACTGGGGACCCAGCCCACACCCTTTGGTTATGGGACGGCACTCCAACCAACTGAGCCACACCCGCCAGGGCAAGGATGGGCCATTTATTTTTGTTGTTTTATCTGTATCTTTTACTTTTGCAAAATACCCATTAGCCAGGTAAACATACTGTCTATTCTTTCTGAGACTTTCAAAGACCTTGACCACTCCATTTTAATAGACAAGCGTTCTCACTGCAATATTTTATTTGTTTGTGTCTTATTTCCCTGGTGAGTCAGGAAGCAACTTGTGAAACAAAAATTTTAACTTCCATAGCTGGAAAGTCTTTTTAAAAGAAAGGGTATATTAGGCTATTGCTAGGGAAAAAAGAGAGAGAGCGAGCGAGAGACTGGTCTTGGGACATAGAGTCTAAGCCACCAGCAGCAGGGCTAGCAGCAAGGGAAGACATGTCCCCTAGGAGTTTCGCAAGTGTTTTTATGCATCAAATATGGCAGGAGAAAGATGCAAGTCGCCTGAAAGGATTTACATTAGCTAACAGACAAAAGAAATGAGAAGGGGGAGGGGGCTGGAGCTGCGCAAGGCCAGGGAAGTCCCGTATAAACAAAAGACAGCGGCCCCTGGGGCTCCACAGGGCCTGGCTCCTCTCTCTTGGATAATCTCACCAATAGCCAGCAGCCAAGAAGCCACCTGGAAGTCAACTGAATAATTCAACATGCGCTCAGGAGGAAGCGGCCTTTTGTAGGTTTTGCGCTGCAGGTGTTAGCTGATTGACGCCTTTATGTCCCTCCCTTGCACCCTCTGGCCTGCTGTAACTTCATTTGGGGCATCTCAGAATTTTCTCCTCAACGACCTAAGGACGAGTCAGAATAAAACTCCTGGCCTCCTGGTTCTTCCTACCACACAGCGGTAGGACCGCATGTAAAAGTCTATTTCTCCCTGAGGAACTTGCAACTTTTTAGTCATTTAATAATATGACATGGATGGTGGCCTAGAAAACGTGTCCAGCAGCTCTTGGGGCTGACAGGCCCGTGTGGGAGTCCAGTTATGTCAACTGGTACGCTTTTACCCACAAGCAACAGCAACCCCTAAGTCAAACCCTTCAAAAAAGAAAAAGTGTATCTGTCATTTCCCATGACAAGGAATCCAGAGGGAGGGCAGCTTCAGGTGACCGGTGAATTCAGCGGCTCAGGAATATCAGCAAGAATAAAAGTTCTTTCTCTGTCCCACCCGACTCCAAGCATAGCTCCAGGCGCAGTGGCCAATGGGAGACCAGTAACGCCTGTGAGCCTAATTGTATCTGTTTACAAAATAGTCTTATCATTTGTGTGTGCTTTACAGAGCTCTTGTAAGAGCTGAAGATGATAAAATACAGGCAAACCTTAAGCAGCCCACGGGGCCTGCGTCCATGCTCCATATGGAAAGATCAGATGAGGCCTTGCCAGTTTCACAGGAAATGTAATTAAGGGAGTGGGGTTATGGGCCCCAAGTTTAAAATCTGGCATCACACCTTGCCAGCTGAGTCACTGGATAAATTTACAAAATGTTTCTAAGCTGTTTCCTCATCTGTAGCATGAAGATAATATTAGCAGGAGCTGAAAGGTTTGGGGGAAAGTTAGACAAATTTATGCATGTAAAGCACATAGCATTGAGCTTGGTTCCTGGGGAGTTATTAATTAATATGAACTTTTTTTTTTTTGATGATCAAAAGGAGAGCAAATTGGTCCACAGATTGGTAACGTGGGCTCCGACTCCCGGGGACCCTGTGCATGAGTGACATCCAACAGGTCCTGTCCTCAGGTGCCCTGCTCGGCCCCTGCAGACTCGGCCCCGGCTTCTTTGATGGAGTCACTCCACCTGATATTTCGTCTTCCTGTTTTCCTGCAGCCTTCTATTTTTCCCATCATTGGTGTCTTTTCCAAAGAACTCGGCCTTCTCATGATGTGCCAAAGCAGGACAGCTTCAGTTTTGTCATTCTGGCCTCCAGCCACGTTTCATGCTTAATTTGCTCTGAGACCCACGTGTTGGTCTTTCTGGCCGGCCAGGGCCTCCCTAGAGCTCTCCTCCAACACCACCGGTCAAAGGAATCAATGTTTTTCCTGTCAGCCTTCTTCACCGTCCAACTTGCCTGACGAGAGGAACATAGTGATTGGGAGTAGGAACTGAACTCTCGGGGCCCTGAAGATGCATTTAGGGAGGGATTTAGCGGGGCCTCTGCTGAGCTGGGAGACAAGGTTCACTTGAGAAAGTTGGTAAAGGGACCGGGCTTTTAGCGCCTATTCTGTCGCCCAAGGAAAGAGTCAGCCTTTGCGACGGTCATGGCTCTGGAGGCCTGTGCAGGAGGCTTGTCCCAGAGCTGGATTTCGCTCCGCAGCCAAGGCCAGGCCGCCTCCGCGCAGAAAGGGCAGGGCCCAGGCTGACTTGCCTCCGGAGCTCTGTAGGTGGCAGTGTGCGCTGGCGGTGCAGGCCGGCTGCGGGCGCGGCCAGCCGCGCGGGCCCGGACCCCAGACCGGATCTGCACCGGGGAAAAGGGGTGTCTGCAGCCGGAAGGCCCCCCACCCGCTGCCTGCCCTGCTCCTTAGCCAGCCCACTGTGCTGGAAGCAACATTCGGGTTTCCACAGGCTCGCTCGCAATGCAGAAACAGCGTGAAGAAGCCTCAGTTGAGTTTGTAAACACCATTCTTACCCCTCGCTCTCACGGTGGATTCTTACTTAATTTTACTTGAAGTATCTGATTCTCAGTCCTGAGAGACGCATTCTGCCAGCGATCGATCCTCGGAAGGAAAGGTTATATGGCTTTAAGGCCCCTGACTGATTCTTTCTCAGCGCGTTTGTCACTCACCCTGAGGGAAATGTTTTGCTCCCTCCCGCCACCACCCCAACAAGCTGAGCGAGGTTTGTATGGTGAGGGACACCCGGAGGGCAGCCACAGACCCTCTCCTTCTGACACCTCTGAAAAACAGCCCCTCCAGAGGCTAAGGGGACCTGTTGTCTGGAAGCAGGAGTCATGTGTCCCTCGGAGAAGGCAGCGTCTTGGGTCCTAGAGACACCAGCAGCCCTATGAAAATGAGGCAGCTAAAGTCCTATGGAAAGAGCAGGGACAATGGAGTCCTGGGTCCAGGTACCCTTTCTGTCAGTTACTAGAGGAAGTTATTTGGCTCTTTTGAGTCCCAATATACAAAATGGCCGGACTTTAGGGTGCAAGAGAGTTAACAAGGGCATGTGCAGCCACTGAGGAGCTGGGGCCAAAGGAAAATATCACTAACACAGATATTCTGCCTTTATTTAAAGTCTTGATATTTTTCTCATCATTGATTGTTTTTGCATTAATTTTTCTTTTGTGAATAAAAATTCCATTGAAATATTATTTATCTTGATTACTGAGTTGAGGTGGGCTTTTTAGGACTTCCTCCCTTAAATTTGGCAGAAGAGCACAGTTGATCAGAGTGTTGTCTGGATACACTAAGGTTGTTGGTTCGACTCCCTGTCAGGGCACCTGTAAGATTCAACCAATGAATGCATGACTAGGTGGACCAGCGAGTCAATGTTTTTCTCTCTCCCTCAGCCTCTCTAAAATCAATCAACAAAAAAATTTTTTATTTGGCAGAAGAGGAGAGCGCCTCACTCAACTCACCCTAGTTAACAACCCTGAGGGTTAGATAAAGTAATGTACAGAATGGGACAAAAGTAGGTTTACAGTTGTTTGTATAGAAAATAATACTATAATTAATAAATAACGATACAAGAATAAAACCTACTTTTGCCCCACCCTGTGTGTGATCGTACCGAGAACCCTGTAGGCTTGCAATAATGCTTGCCGAAGGACTGCGTGGAGAGCCTGCGGCTGGGTTTGGGGACTGGGGGCCACGTGTTCACGCTCTAGGCGCTGAACATCACCTCGGACCCTTTCACAAAGCCTCCTGCTTAACAGCCACCACAACTTTAAGCTCAGAGCTAATCTCTCCATCTTCAGATGGAAACCCAAAAGTACATAACAGAATGTTTGCAGGAAAAGAATGCTCCCGGTCCTCCGGGGGCTCAGGTTTGCAGGCCCCGCAGAATGGCGCTTCCGCTCTGAGTCGTTTGAATTCTTCCTCTGGCTGCCTCCTTCCCGCACACCCACTTGTGAGTGAGACGGCCGCCAGCTGCGCGGTGCAGGGCAGGAGTGGGGCCACGTAGGGCAGCGTGTCCCCTTTGGGGGGCGCCCAGGCGCAGCCAGAGGACCCCCAGCGTCTGGGGGTGGGGGGCGGGGATTTCACAGGCGCTCACTTCAGGTCCTGTGTTAGCACCTTTGTGAGCCAAATACTTTCAAACACTGCGCGCATGGTCCTTGGGGGTAGGGAGAGAGCGCGGGGTGAGAGGGAAAGTCCGATCAGCGGCGCAAGGCGCTCACTGACTTTCTTTGCATTTGTTTCCTTTTTGGAAAATAAAATACCATTTATAACCTTGAAAAAGTGTAGATTACAGTAGTTAAAAAATTAAAAACAAAACAAAACCCTTGATATGTCTTATGAGTACGCCATGTCTGCTGAACAGAACAGGTCTTAACGTAGAATGAAATCACACGGAGTGGACGGCGAGCTTGCTCGCTACCAAGAGGTTCACTGGTTCGACTAGCGGGTTAGGCAGGGCCGGGGGAAAGCAGCTTCCACTTCAACTGTCCGCGCCCTCTCCTCCTTTCATTCTTGTTCCTCTATTCTCTATCGCTCTCCTCGGGGGAAAGAGGAGCGATCGAATTCTCTTGGGCCAGGCCCTGTGTTAGAGGCTTCCCATGCATCACCTCATTTAATGGTAAAATGGTGCTGAACTAGAACCTCTGTATCGTCATCCTGCGGATGAAGACAACAGCTCCGGTTTGAAAGGACATAGCCAGCACCATTTGCTATTGTGGCGCCATTTGCCCAGCAGCCAGGCCTATGACATCCTTACACGTGACTGCCATTTTACCCTTCTGAGCTTATGTCCCCAGGACTGGAAATTGCTGGAAAGCAAGAGAGAACACGACTAAACTAACCGCTCCCTACAGCCACAGGCAGGGGATAACACCCGAAGGGAGCGCAGCCTGTGTTACTCCGCCGCAGCAGCCGGGGGGCCACACAACAGTAACCCCGCTCTCTTTTCAAAGCTGATTATAGGGCAGTAAAAGCTCAAAGCCCCCACCCGTCCGTGCCCCCCTCCTTTCTGGGAGAGTGAAGAAAACTCTGCTCTCCGCACTCTCTTCCCTTTGTGACTTCTCTCACAGCCCGCGTCATCGGCCACCCGTAACGAGGTTCGCCCAGAACGTAATGGCTGCGCCAGGGCTTAGCCAGGCCTTCTGGTCCTGACCCTGCCCCCCAGCCTCTCACCCCCACCGCCATCTTAAATTCCAGCTTCACTGCCACCATGGCCCATAACTGGGGCAGTAGTTACAGGGGGTCCAGCAAAATGTTGTGACCTTGAATTTGCCATACCCAACTGTTGATTATTTTATTAATCTTCATTTCACTGTATGACAGGGAAGAGGTGAACGAACATTCACTCTTGAGATGAGAGTACTCTCCGTAATCATTAAATGAATGAACACAGGTCCAGGTCCCAACAGAGCCTGGACCTTCACCCAGGAGCCCCCTAGTGTGTGACATGGTCACCCTTTCCTGGGAGCTGCTGCTCCCACACCAGGTGAAATGCTCTGGCTCTGTGACGGTAGCAACCACCCAGGGACCAAGTACACGACGCCCGAGGAGTGGCGTCAGGACTCAATCCCTTGCTGGCGGTTCAGAGGGCAGTTCTAACAGGAGCTCTGTGCACCTGCGTGGAGAAAACCGCGAGTGTGTAGGTGGGAGAATGATGTCACTTCTTCTTTCGCTTGGGCCCAGGATGAAAAGCATTAGCAGCATCTCTTCTGTTTCCCTCAGTTTAAGACATCGAGATGTGAATGACAGTTTCTATGTGGGCTGGAGAAACCCAAAAGGGAAAAACAACTGTGGGTTTTCTCCCAAACGGAAGAGGTGAGAGAGCTTGCAGCGGGCCGGCGTTCCAGCCTCCCGTTCCTCCCCGGCTTCATTTTCCAGCCTTCTTTGCAGAGGCCGTGTGCCTAAGCAGTCATGTGTGGGACTTGGGACAGTCTTCTTATTTTCACTTATTTATTTTAGAAAAGCCTTTTGTTTTTTAAGGAAAAAAAAGATCTTTTCTTCTCCCCATTGTTCTATCTAATGGGGACTCAAATTTTGGAAAAATTGTAGTTTCACATAGTAGCTAATAAGATTAGTAATCAATGTATGTAAGAAGCTATTCTTTTAGGAACTGAAGGACTGACCCTCCCCGACTCCAGGAGACCATAAGAAGTTCCACCTTAGGAAGAAGTTCCTTAGGAAGATTGCAAGCAATCAAGGTGGTGGTATCTGAGCCATTGTGCTCCAGGGGGAGACACGAAGCCCACCGCCCAGGGCACAGATAGAGACCACCACCCAGGGCACAGATATGCTGCGGTTTTTTATCTGATTAACTTTTTCACTGAATTCCAACCTCCTTACCTACCCTTTTCTTCTCCTTATAAAAAGGGCCAGTTTAAAATAGAATTTAAGATGGTCTGTTAGGGTACAAACCCCCGTCTTCTCAGATCACCAGCATCTGAAAAAAGCGCCCATAAAGATTCAGTCCCTGTCTCTGCTTATTGGGTCTGATAGTGACAGGCAGTACGAATGGCAGCTTTTCAGGTTTCATATCTTTTTTAGAAAATTCTATTTATTGATCTTTAGGGAGAAAGAAACATTGATTTGTTGTTCTACTTATTGATGCCATCGTTGGTTGCTGCTTATAGGTACCCCGACCGGGGATCGAACCTGCAATCTTTGCATGGGGGAACGACGTGCTAACCACTGGAGCCACCGGCCCCATTCCTCCATCCTGCTGCATGAGCATGGAAGCGGTGACTGCAGCACTGGCAGCCAGCACGGACCTGGAGGCCCCTCCATGGTGGAGCTGGAGGCTGGCCCAGGCCTCCGATGGCTTCATGAAGCTAATTGTGTGAGCCCTGGAATGCCCACCTCTAACCTTCTACGTAAAAAAGAATTGGAATTTTATTTTATCTAAAACTAAATTAAGAGAGGGGGAATGTGCAGGACGAGTGTTTCTACTTTATGCGGATAAACCTGGTTCTAACTGATAGAGAATGTATATTGAAACAACATAATCTTGTGTCACTGGGAACTTGTTTTGCTCAATGTACAGGAAGAGACCATGACCAGGAGCAGAAAAGTTGTGTCATGAGTCTCTCCTTTCCTGGGTTATTCAAGTGCCACGTTCATTCCAGGGGCCGGTGCAATAGACTGTGTGTTCTTAACGGGACAGGCCCGGGAGAAACCCTGCCCTGGGAAGTCCTGCCCCTCTCGTTTCACAATAACTTCGTGAACCAAGTCAGGGTGTGGACAGCATTTCAGAAGTCCCTCCCCCGCCCCCATTGCCTCCCCAGCTCTCAGGGGAGAAGTGAAATAATCATCTGTCACTGGCTCTGATGAGAGGGTTAAGCGACATTAACACCTGCCAAGCTTTCGTGTCCTCACTCTGTTTAAGTTTTAAACCAACCTGGCAATCGGTACAATTGTCCTCAATTTATACATGTGTAACCTGAAATGCAGAGATGGACCAGCCGACGCTTAAGACGCCCGGCCGGTGCGTACCTGGGGCGCTGCTCAGGAAACGCGCCGCGCGAGTGGGTGAAGCCTGTGCTCTGTGCACTCCCCTCTGGCGTCGCTGGGTGCTGTTCTTCGAGGCGCCCTGATGCTCTTGGCACTGCGTGGTGCTCCCAGAGTGGCTGTCCCCTGCCCCCTGGCACTTCCTGTCAGAGTTAAGTCCCTCTCCTGGTACCATTTTCCCAAACTGTCAGGGTTCCCACTCACAGCCTAGCCAGTCCTCACCCCCCAAAAGCCTAAATCTTACCTCCCTTTTTTTTTTTCAAACGATCATTTTCCCTGGCCTATAGCAAAAGACATTAGGACAAAATCCAAACCCACAGTAACAAAGTGGAGAATCCAGATTTTTGGAACAGATGGTCTTCCTCCCAATAAGGGAGAGAAAATGATTTTACTCAGGTTGGAATGGTACCAGTAAAGACTTGACACTCTAGCATTCCAACTAAACGTTCAGGATGATGAGTTATTCTCAGTAATCAGCACTATCTAACATTGTTCGAACCTCTCCAGCACTGTGTGCCAGGTACTGAGCGAAACGGTTTACAGCTAAGTACTTTAATCCTACCTCTAGCGAGCCTACAACAGAATCTAGTACCAGCTGCGTTTTACAAATGCGGAAACAGCAGCACCGAGTCATGGGACTTGCCCAAGGTTAGGCTGAGTCCAGCTCTTTCCGCTCCAGGGCCCACACCTCTAACCACTGTTCTAGGTTAGACTATGAACCTTTTCTATGTTGCTTTGAGGATCCCACTCAAACCGGAAAAGCTGGCATTCCTACTGCCTGTCACTACCAGAACCAGTAAGTAGAGACAAGGATCGAATCCTTACGGGTGCTTTATTCAGATGCTGGTGATCTGAGAAGAAGGAGGGTCGTGCACCCTCATAAACCTTCACATCTCATCTCAAGCCAGGCATTTTATAAGAAGAAAAGGGTAGGTAAGGGGTTTGGGGAAAAAGGGTTAATCAGATAAGGGTTGCAGTCGGGGGTGGATTTTCCTAGTACTTCTTTATCTGTTGATCAACAACTCAGAGGCCCTCTCCATCCCTTGCAGACCCCCTGGAGCACAAAGGTAGAATTGCTTGCTTACCTCCTGGAGTCACGTGGTCATGCATTCCAATTCCGGGAAGTACAGCTTTCCACGTGCATTAATCACTTGAGCCTATCAACTAAGGCTAAAATCTTTCACTCTTGAGTTTCCCTGTCACCACCAGATGTCTTCCTTTGTTTAGAAGGCCCTCCTCTCACCTCTGGGTCTAGCCAGCCCCTACTTACCCCCAGGCCTCAGGTGGCATTGTCAACTCAGGCTGCTGTAACAAAATACCACGGACTGGGTGAGTTAGACAGCGGCCATTTATGTTCTCAGAGTTCTGGAGGCTGCTAGTCCAAGATGAAAGTGTTGCAAGTTTAGTTTCTGCTGAGGCCTCTCCTCGGCTTCCAGAGAGCCACTTGTCCATGTCCTCACATGGCCTTTCCTCGTGCGTGCATCTGTAATGTTTCCTCTGTGTGGTCAAAGTCCCTCTTCTTATGAGGACACCAGTCAGATGGATCGGAGCCCACCCTAATGACTCATTTTACCTTAATCACCTCTTTCAAGGTCTTATCTCCAAAGACAGCCACACTCTGAGGTTCAGGGGGCAAGGCTTCAACATATGAATTTGGGGTGGGGGAAACACGGTTCGGCCCAGGACACAGGTTAAACGTCACCTCCCAGGTAAGTCCTGTGACCTCCTGTGTGAGGTCAACTCCTCCACACTCGCATGGGGCCCAGCACCTGTCCCTGAGGGCAGTCAGAACACCCCTAACACGT
This sequence comes from Mormoops blainvillei, assembly GCA_004026545.1. Classification (NCBI taxonomy): domain Eukaryota; kingdom Metazoa; phylum Chordata; class Mammalia; order Chiroptera; family Mormoopidae; genus Mormoops; species Mormoops blainvillei. Next base: position 20,241 of record PVJD01016610.1, read on the forward strand.
TACTTAAATGACTCTTTGTTCCATGTAAGCGCCATCAGAGGAAGGGTCACGTCTGTCTTGTCTTCTCTGTATCCCCATTGTCCACGCGGTGCCTGGTGCCTGGTGGGCACTGTCTTAGTCTGTCCAGGCTGCTGTAA
>PVJD01016611.1:0-20383 GCA_004026545.1 Mormoops blainvillei
CCCAGCATCTCCCTCCACTCGTCCACGTCACTCATCTGGCCCGTGAGGGCATTTGAGTCTATGACCCAGAAACCAGTAGGGTCTCGCAGGGGGTGGCCATCCGAATCCTCTGACACTCGCTGAGGACAGCCATCGCAGACCTGCCAAATCAGAACCTGCAAAAATGCCTTCTAACCAACATCCTACCCAGTTTTGAGAGCCACCGAAGAGGCCACTTCCTGAGAGCAAACCTCCAGGCTCCCCCATGCACCCTGACAGCTCAGCCTGCATGGAATCCCAGCGCTCCCCGAACTCATTCCCCTCTTGCACCTCTGTGGCCAATTCCTCACCTAGCTTTGATTTGATTTACACAAGCATTTACTTAAACTTACTAGATACCAGCTTCAGCTAGACACCAAAGACACAAAGCTGAATGAGTCGCAGGCCCCAGCTCTATCAATCGCAGCTAGCATTTATGGAGGACTTTCCATTTGCCGAATACTGCCCAAAGCCACTTTCATACACTATCTCATTTAAACCTTTAAGGTAGGTCATAATAGTACACCCCCTTGACGGAGGACAACCCGAAGCCCAGAAGGGTTCAGCAATTAGCCCCAGGTTTCACAGATAGGACATGGCAGAGCCAGGATTCAGCTTTTAGTTGGTCTGACTCCAAAGCTGGCCCTTGTGACAACTTTCTGTGGTCTCCTTCCTCAGGGCCTAGCGTGACGTGTAGACACATGGGTGAAATAAGCCCTGGAAACGCTGTAATAGAGATGAGGGCAGGCCGCAAGGAAGGCGTGAAGGAGGGCATGCTCTATGGATGCCGCCTGCCTGTCCAATTCACCTTCTCACCACCCGCGCAGGAGTCTGCATCCTTGCCCCTCCCCCCGACTCGCAGGCATGTCTAGTTGTCCCTTGTCTGGTCCTTCTGGGCCCACCTGCCCCGTTAGGAATTAACCAGTCATAACGGCCATCTCTGACTTCTCCCTTCCTCCTTCTGATAACAGGCCATGAGACATGGTAGGACTGACCCTTGCTTGCCTGGTCACAGAAGATGGTCCATCGGGCATGGGACCCAGTGTGACCAGAGTGCGCTGGCTCCCTGTGTCTAGTGACTGGGTCAGAGATGGAAACGTATTCCAGGCTGAGCCAATAAGAATCTTCACTGGGGGCGTTCTGACAACCACATCCTCAGATCATCTCTCCTTTGGAGTCACTAAGTTAGGGTGTCACCGGTCTTGGGTTGCCCATCGAAAGGGGAATCAAGGCCTTGACAGCAGCACTGGAGTCCCGGGTCCAGATATAATGAGGTAAGATTTACCCTTGGGCTTTTCCAGCTTCTGGGACCCAGCAAATTTTCATTTTTGCTTATGTGAATGAATACTGGTGTCGTATGTGCTTATATCAGCGCGAAATACCCAAATGACCAGGGAGTGAGACCGCTGTCTGAAAACCCTTCACACCAAGCACGAGCTTTCACACAGTTCCTGCCAAAGGACCAAGTCCCACCACTTGGAGGGCGCATAAGCTCCTTAAAGGCCGGAGCTCTGACTTCCCAGGGCGTAGATCACCGAGGCTCGCATACAGAAGGAGCTCTACGAGCGCTTGTGCACGAAAGCCCTGCACAGTGGTGTCAAGTGGGACCAGCTGACTACATTTTTTGGACACAATGTGTCCTGGGTTAAATAAATTTCTTCAGCATGAAAATCTTACAATGTGTTGCTTGATTTAGTTTTCTGTACAGGGTTAATTGTGTTTTTAAGGGAAACCCCTCAAAACTATTACTATAGGTCCTAGGGCTTTATGGGCTGTATTTGAAAAGTTTTATTAGTAAAGGGCATATCTCTGTCTCCCTCAAATGAATTTAGAAGTGGGTCATTCCCATGGCTAAAGTCACTCTGTACATCTAGAAAATAATGCTGTCATAAAATGTTGTTTTATTTTTTTAAAATATTTTTAAATTTATTTTTTGAGACAGGGGAAGGGAGGGAGACAGAGAGGGAGAGAAACGTTGATTGGTTGCCTCTTGTATGCACCCTGACCAGGTACTGAACCCTGCAACGCAGGCATGGACCCTGACTGGGAATTGAACTGACAACCCTTCTCTCTTTGTGGGACGATGCCCCACCAAGTAAACCAAACCAGTCACGGCAAAAAGTATTGTGTTTTAATGACAAGGCTCCCCCTCTTCCTTCTGCAAAGGAGACCATTTGAAACAATCCTTTAGAAAAATGTAATGCATGAAGCAAGGTGGAGCCTAACCTCATCCCCCGCGTACCCACACGGGGCTTCCAGGCCGTCTCAGCAGACCCCGCTACGGCAGGGCCCGTCTCTCCCTTCTCACTCTGCTTGACTAGATATGCTCACGGAGGGTTCCCTTTGGGACATTCCACGGTTCCCAGTTCTGGGGTTCCAAGCAAATAAAAGGGAGCAAACAAACTAACAAAACTAAATAAAAACAAAAACTTCTGGCTCTTGTAGTTCTAAATCCCACCGCTTTTCCACACTCCAGCTTGTTTTCTCATCAAATAACCGAGCTGGAGACCCACAGATGTTCCCGATTTAAGTATCTGGTGTATGTAAGCACTGGCCATCTCCCAAAGCGATTGTGTTTTCATTTCCAAAGCAAAGGCTTTAAAGGCATGTCTCAGAGGAATGGGGCTTCTCCAGTCCATCCTAGAAGGTCAGCTTATCCCCAAGCATGGCAGCTTGGACAGCTATGGCTGACTGTTTCTCCTGGCTGTGTCCTAGCTTGCCAATAACTGGGCTGCCTGTGCTTTGTCATGTCACTGCTCCTTGCCTCCCTACATCCTCCTTGGCCTACACTCCACCCCACCTTCCACCTGGACCCTTGCCACTCCTCCCCTGGCCCCTCACTGTCTTCCTTTCCCTGCTCCTGCTCACCTCCCTTCTTTTCCACTCCTTCCCAAACTAATTTATGTCTCCTGTTGCTGCAGCTCCAAATGCTGGCCTCTACATGCTGTTTTTGCAAGAAGCTGGAATGCAGACTTGAGCCTTGAGCTCTCTCCCTCTCCCCTCCCCACCCCCATTGCCTGGCCTGGGATACTGACCTGCAAGGAAATAGGAAAGTTCTGGGACCACTCGTCCTAGGTTGTTGGCAGTGGTGGGCCCCACTGGAGCCCAGCAATGAGCCGAGGCAATAAGCCCGGCGTCATGCGTGCCATCCTCTTCCGCCTGTAATTACTCCCAGCATCTCTCTGGGGTTCTGTCTGCATTGAAAAGCTTCATTTTCAGAAATGCTTAAAATAACAGGTCTGAGGAAGTCCAAAGATACCTTGGGATGGCTATGAACAAGTGAACTGATGTGGTCAGGCTAGATGTTTCTGGATCTTTACTAACAATACTAAATATTAGTTAATAATACTTACTGTTAATAATGCTTGGTACTATTACTAACGATAATATTTATCATAGTAGTTAATAATGACAAGAGCTATTGTTTCTTGATATTTTAGCATGTGCCAGACACAGTGATAACTGCTTTACAGATAATACCTTGTGTAAGCCTAATATCAGCCCATTCGTGGGAAGCACTATCATTAACCCCACTTTAAAGATCAGGACACTGGGGCTCAGGGAGGAGGAGCAATTTGCCCCAGATCATAGAGCTAGTAAATGTGATTCTCTCAGCCATGCCACTCTGTTGCTTCCATCGGGAGAGCCAACACTCTAACCGTCTTTAGAAATTTTTTCCCAAACGTTCCAAGATAATTACAAAACATGGATACTCCTCTGCCTTTGCATAAAAAGCATACTGGTATTTACAAGGGTCTGCTTTAGATCGTTGTAAATATCAAATAACACAGAGTGCTCAGCGCCATTCTGCAGAATCTCCTGTTATCTGTGACCAAATTCTAGCCCCTCCTCCTGGCTTCCAGGCCAAGGCTGAAGGAGATGGTGTGGATTCCAGGCTGAATTTCTGCTGAAGTAGGTCATACTCAGGAAAATCTTGCTTGACTATGTCCCTGATGTCACCCTATGTTTGTTTGTTTGTTTGTTTTGCTATGAATCTCTAACAGATAAGGAGTGAAAGGTTCAGGGGATGGGTGAGAGTCTGTGTGTCCCGGGGAGTATGACAAAGCTCTCTTCCTGAAAAATCAGCAGCTATGAGAACCTGAGGCCACTCAGTTCTGAGCTGTTTTCTCCCTTCTATGTTAGCTTCAAGGCGAATATGGACGCTGTCTGGTTTATTTGTTGGATTAAAACATTATCGATCACATTGCTGAATCACTGACCTGAGACATCTCTTTAAACTCTGTGTCATTTTATAATCTGATCTTTAATTTTATCTGCATTCTTTGTGCATAGGATGTAATGAGAATTGCACTGGTGTCTCAAAAATGTCTGTAGCCATGTATCCACGATCTATTCACTGCCTTTCCACCCACTCACCCATCTACCCACCCACCCACCCGCGAACCTACCCCCCCACTCATCTAACCACCATTCCTCTAACCCTTCCTTCCTTTATATTCCCATATCGACCCCCCTGATCCAGGCTCCTACCACCTTCCACCACTAACCTGTATATTTGTGTCTCTGTATTAGTAACGTGCCACTACACTCCCTGAGCCCAGCATCTCTTTTCAAAGCCATCGGATACACCAAATTAATCATCCTTAAACTTGGCTCTGATCATGTCACTCCCTATTGAAGAACCTGCAGTGTTCTTCAATGTCTAGAGAATAAAGCCCAGATTCTGACACCCAAGGGCCTCCTTGGTCTGTCCTCAATGCTCCCTTAATTTCAGTTCTCCAGTATTTAAATATCTAAGTATTAAATGCCTCCAATATTTAAACATGCAGAAGAGTCAAGGGAACAATAACGAACACCCAAGAACATGCCACCCAAACTAGATAACTCTTAAGATTTTCCCATTTTGGCTTCAAAATTACTCTTAGAAAGCAATATCGTTACAGCCGAAGTGCCCTTTGTCACCTTCCTTACTCCCTCGTCCCTCAATCGCTGTTCTGAAGCTGGTCGGCGTTCTTACATGGTCCACGTTTGGTTAACTCTGTCAGACAGGCATCTAACAATATGAACAATATCAACTATTAACTTATGTTTTAAATTGTATTACAATATCCTCGTGATCCCCGCGTTTTTTGCCCAACATCATCTTTCAGGTTTTACCCACATCTCTACATGTGGACCTAGTTCCATTGTATGACTACCCATAGCCTACTTAACTATTCCCTTCATGATGGACGTTTAGGTGATCTCTCTTTATTTCTTTCCTACAAACACTACTGCAGCAAATACCCTTGTACAAGGCCTTGTGTGTGTGCAGATACACTCGATATCTTGAGGTGACGCTTAGAATGGAAATTGCTGGGTCACAGGACATGTACTTCTTCCTTCACTTCACTGTTACTAGGTACTGCGCAGCTGTCCTCCAAGGGGCTGGGCAGACTCAGGGTTATGCGGAGGGCCTGAGGGCCCCGCCGTTCCACATTCTTGCCAGCAGGTGGGGCCGCTTTGCCCACCCAACGGGCCTGACACTCTGCTTTCTTTTATTTACCCTCCTGATTACCAGTAACTATGAGCATCTATTCTCACCTTTTTAACCATTTCAAAATAGTTTTCTGTGACTTACCCATTTGTATCTTTTACCTATGTTTTTATTGGGTTGTTTGTCCTTTTCTTATTAATTTGTAGAACTGACTTTATATTCCCAGTATTTAACCTTTCACTAATTTTTGTACATGCCAAATACCTTCTTGTTTCATCTGTATTTTCCCTTGTTACTGTTGTAGGAAGATTGTTTTAGTTTTATATAATGGAATTTATTAATATTTTTCTTATGGCTTGTGCTTTTTTATTTTTAGAAATAAGACCTTCTTCTTATGTTTCTTTTCCTACCCCCAAGATTTTAAATATAATCTCTCATATTTTCTTCCAAAAGCTTTGCTTTTTACCTTTAGCACTTTAATCCATCTAGAATATATTTTTTGTGAACTAGGGTGAAGGTCTTATTTTTTTCCCACATGAAAAAATATAGATGTGGCGTGAGTGCGTATAAAATCACTTTATGAATAACGAGATGACGATGACCAACCGACGTCATCAACCATGAAATACTCTGCCCTTTGCCCGGCCTGTAATGCCCCTTCGCTGTGCACAGCGCTGCCCTGCGTAGAGGGCTGTCTCTGGGCTCCGATCTGTCCCGGTGGTCAGTCTGCCTGGCGCTACTCTAGCACTGCCTGTTTTACAATCGCTTTAGAGAAGTCTCGATAGTCTGATAAGACAAATGCTCCCACAAATACCAAAATAATGATAATAAATAATAACCTACTGATCTTATTTTTTTTAATTATAGCGCAATAAAGTTACAGAGAAAAGGCAAGTAAAAGATTTCAAAAAATCTTCAAAACTAAAATAAACCCAAGTCTGAATAATTCATAAGACAAGAAGGAATTGTAATGTAAATTATGAAACATTTATATCTGAATGACAATGAGAGCATTACTTATCAAATCTTCTAGGGTGTAGTTAATTTGTATGGCATTAATTTTCTATCATTCTTATTTTATAATGTATGCATTTTTAAATAACATTTTCTAATTGAATGTGGTAGGCACACAGGGACGTTATTAATTTTTGTATATTGATCTCGTAACCAGACATCTTATTGGACTCTCTTTAGGAATAAATATGATATTTGCTGTTGGTTTTTGGTAAATACCCTTTGTCGAGCTAAGGAAGTTCCTATTCCTAATTCGTTAAGAGTTTGTGCTTTAATTGTTAAAAATTTAGAAGCATGCCTTTTAAAAGTCAAGAGTGCCACTTCTCTCCCATTTCCCTTCACACTGTACCAGATGGAGGTCCTAACCAATAAGGCAAGAAAAAGAAGTAAGAGGTTATCAAAGAAGAGATAAGACCACCATCATTTAGAACTAATCCGTGAGTAGTTCCCTGAGCACAAATTTTACTTCTGACCCTTTATTTAACCTGTGCACCCTGAATAAAATATTCCTTTATCCCAATCTTAATTCTTACTCTTACTCTCCAATCTTCTCCCTAAATTGTTTCTCAAAGTCCCAATCATCTTCCCAATAATAGCTAATATTTATTGATTACTTACTGTGTACCAGGTGGGAATTTTATATTGTTTTTTTAAAATCCCCATAACAACCCCATGAAGGAGGTTATTGTTAGCTCCATTTTGAAAATGAAGAAACTCAGAGGATCAAGGGATCGGGATGAGCTCACAGGGCCTGAGAGTGGGAGAGCAGGAACTGAGCCAGGGAGTCTGTCCGTCACCCTAACCACTGCACTAGACTGGAACACTGGTCTACCTGTTCCTGACACAGGACCCAGGCTTTTCTGGCCCGGGGCCTTTCCTTTGGTCTGGGATCCTGCTTCTCCCTTTTCCTGAACCTCTGAGTATGTCTGTGGACACGGTGATGCACCACCGGCCAGGTCCGCTTTAGGACTGACTGACTGGCGGACTTGTCCCTCGAGCTGTGAGGAGTGCTGCCAGCAGACACCCCTGGGTGCCAGCCTTGATGGGAACTACCTCAGATAAAGAGGTATCTGCCCAAGGCCATGCCCCTTTTGGGGAACAATTTGAGGATATAAAGGCCCACCCTGCCTCCTTGCCACAACCCAGGACAACTCGGAGGGCACCCCAGCTTCAGAGCTCCACAAGGACTCGGTCGAGGCCTTTGCTGCAACTGCACCACAGCCCACCTTCTCCACTGGCTGCCTCCCTTTCCTTCCACAGGTGGGCGCCCCAAGAGCAGTAGCTAATGCACCTCTGCATCATAGTCACTGTCTCAGAACTGACTTTCCAGGGAACCTCTTGGGATAGATGCTAACTCTTCAAGGCTCACTTCAACTGCTGCTTCCCCGACGTAAAACCTTCCCCAAACTGCCCCCTCCACACACACACCAGCCCAGGCTGGAGGTCCTCTCTGAACCCACTTCCCTCTCTGATGTATCTGAATCACTGCTACACATCTGTCTTTATTTCCGTTCTACACTGTGAACTCCTTGGGGGAGGACACCATGTCTGACTCATTTCTCTGTCTTCTTTAGCAACGGCCTTTACGACTGGGCTCTGGGTTCAAACAACTCTAGAGTCCAGTCCCAGCTCCACCTATGTCAGCATCGGTTTTCTCATCTGTAAAATTAAATGATGGCAGCGCCTTACTCCTTGGCTTTCAGACTTAAATGCCCATGGAATGCTTAGCCCAGAGCCTGGCACACAGTAAGCACTCGCTAATTGTTTATTTATAATCACTGTTTACCTACTGTCATGATAGCACTAATATATGTTTGTCGAACGCTTTGTGAACGCCTGATGGTGCCCAGCGCAGCAAGCTGTACTAGAAGAATGTGCGTTCACGACTTCATCTCCCTGGGAGATGGTGGGGACTGACTGAAAGTTCCTCATTCCTTGGCAGGCTGCCCACTTTGCTCACGCTCGCGCTCTCTCTCTCTCTCTCCCTCTCTATGCAAGGCCTCATAGCTGGACCCTCCAGCATGCAAACCCTCACTCTCTCCTTCGACCCAATAATAAAAAAATAAACTTGGCTTTGAATCCAAGGCCATTGGTGCTTTTGATCTTGGTTACAAAGCAAAGCAATTATTGCCCACAAAAGCCTCGATTTATTTATGAAATGTGACAGACATCTTCGAGGCGGGAACGAAAAAGCTCACTTAAGACCAAGCCCTTATTGCCACACAGTGAATGGCTGCTTTCAAACACAAACCCCCCAAATGCTCTCTCTTCTCTGCTAAGAGTCTTTCCTCATTAGCGCTTCCTCTAGAGCACCACAGCTTCCAACAATCAGCTTCACTTCACTGCCTGGCAAGTAATTAAATTCTGCAGGCATCAGAGCACAGAATAATGGGTGACTATTGTTAAGGAAGCTGAGGCTGGAAATGGAGTGGATTTCAGTGCCCAGTCTCAGAAATGGTTGGGGTGGGAAGGGAGAACAAGCAGGATGCAGATGGAACCCCCCACTGGTACACCACAGGGGGTAGTGAGTTCAGTACCAGACCTGGAGTTAAAAACCTGCGTTTGGGGCCAGATTCTGTGCTTACCACAGGGGGATGGGGGCTCAGTGTCCTTACTTGGAAAACAAGGAGGTTGGACTAGGTAGGTCATTCTCCATGTGTGGTCCCCCAGACCAGCAGCATCAACATCGCCTGGGAACTTGTTAGAAATGCAGGTTCTCAGGCTTCACTGAAACCTACTGAGTCAGAAACTGTGGGAATGGGGCCCAAGAATCCATTTCACAAGCCTTCCAGGGGATTATGAAGCTAGAATTTACACACCAACCATTGGCAGGTAATGTTTAAAGAGGAGGCCACGAACTCAAATGCATAAAGGTGGGGGAGGCAACACAAAGGAGCCAAGTAGGTACGATACACGGGACAATAGCCGGGACCGTGGGCAGCGGAGAGAGTGTGCCCTGACTGAGGGGGCTCGTGGCTACTCAGTTTCAGCCAAGTACTGCCAAGTAGGAGCCCTTGTGGGTCCGGTATTCGCAGTGCTTCTGGTTTTTTAAGGGAAACACAAAATCAGGATTTTTATGTGAAATCCCAAAATCTTAAAATGTCGATTTAATTTTCTTTTTTTAATTGTAATTTTATTGTTTGTGCTATTACAGTTGTATTAATTTTTTCCCCTTCCCCCCCCTCCATCTAGCACCTCCCACTCCCTCAGGTAATCCCCACACCATTGTTCATGTCCATAGGTCAGGTGTATAAGTTCTTTGGCTACTCCATTTCCTATACTGTCCTTTACATCCCCGTGGCTGTTCTGTAACTACCTATTTGTACTTCTTAATCCCCTCACCTCCTCACCCATTCCCCCACACCCCTCTCCCCTCTGTCAACCACCAAAACACTCTGTATCCATGATTCTGTCTCTGTTCTTCTGGTTTGCTTAGTTTGTTTTATAGATTCAATTATTGATAGATATGTATTTCCTGTCATTTAATTGTTCATAGTTTTGATCTTCTTTTTCTTAAATAAGTCCCTCTAACATTTCATATACCAATGGTTTGGCGATGATGAATTCCTTTAGTTTTTTTTTGTCCGGGAAGCTCTTTATCTGCCCTTTGATTCTAAATGATAGCTTTGCTGGGTAGAGCAATCTTGGAGGTAGGTCCCTGTTTTTCATGACTTTGAATATTTCTTGCCAGTCCCTTGTAGCCTACAAAGGTTCTTTCGAGAAATCAGCTGACAGCCTTATGGGAACTCCCCTTTAGGGAAATAACTTCTTTTCTCTTGCTGCTTTTAAGATTCTCTCTTTATCTTAAACTTTTGCATTTTAATTATGATATGTCATGGAGTGGGCCTCTTTGCACCCATCTTGTTTGGGACTCTCTGTGCTTCCTGGACTTGCATGTCCATTTCCTTCACCAAATTAGGAAGTTTTCTTTCATTATTTTTTCAAATACATGTCCAATTTCTAGCTCTTTCTCTTCTCCTCCTGTCATCCCCATCATGCAAATGTTGGAACGCTTGAAGTTGGACCAGAGGCTGCTTACATAGTCCTCATTTTTTTGGATTATTTTTTCTGCTTATTGTTCTGATTGCTTACTTTTTGCTTCCTTATATCCCAAATCATTGATTTGAATTCTCAGTTTCATCCATTCTACTGTTGTTTCCCTGTAAATTATTCTTTATTTCACTTAGCGTATCCTTCATTTGTGACTGGATCTTTTTTATGTTGTTGAAGTCCTAAGTTCCTTGAGCAGCATCCTTATAACCAGTATTTCAAACTCTGCATCTGATAGATTGCTTATCTCCCTTTCGTTTAGTTTTTTGGGGGGAGTTTTGATCTGTTCTTTCATTTGGGCCATGTTTTTTTGACTCCTCATTTTGGCAGCCTCCCTATGTTTATTTCTATGTATTACATAGAGCTTCTATGATTCCCTGTCTTGGTAGCATGGCCTAATATAGTAGGTGTCCTGTAGGGTCCAGTGGCACAGCCTCCCCTATCATCCAAGCTGGGTACTCAAGGTGCACCCTTCATATGGGCTGAATACAGCCTCCTCTTGTAGTTGAGCCTTGATTGCTGTTGACAGATCAATGGGAAGGATTTTCCTAGGCCAATCAGTTGCAAGGACTGGCTGTGACCACTGACCACCAACCGCCACCCTCCTTGGAGAATCAGCTGTGTAAGGGCAGGGTAGTGGCGCTCTGATGTGGTCCGTAGCTGTCACTGGTCACGCAGGCTCTGGAGCTTTCTGGGTGGTACAAGCCAAGGTCAGCCCCCACCTGTTTTGCCCTGGGCCCCCCTGCCTCGGCTATAAAGCAATCTGAGATGGCCGCAACTTTTGCTGGGCTTGGAGCTTCCCAGGCGAACTCAAGCTGTGAATATCAGCTGGTTGCTTCTAGTGCCAGTCCTGAGGCCACTTATGAAAGGGTACAGGGTCTGGGGGCTCACTGAGGCCAGCTGTTGCTTGTTTGAGAGGATTTAGGAAGCATGAGCCAAGACCAGCCATTCATATGAAAGAGTCACTGTTAACAGTTTGGGTGGGCCTGTAAGGTGGGAAGGAGTCTCAGTGGATTTCCAGGGTGGGGCAAATGATGTCAGCCAGGTTGATGGAGTCTCAGATATGGCACCAGCCTGCCAGCTCTGTGGCTCTGTGGCAGAAGGGTTTGAAAAAGGGACAATGGCCTCTGCCCACCTTTGTGTCTGGAAGGAAGCTGTCCCCCAGCTCTTGCCTTGATGCCAAACACTTCAGTTCCTCCCTGTATGCCACTGGTGCCTGTCAAGCTGCTATCCCAGTGCTGGAGCTCAGAGGGAGTGAGTCTAAGTCCGTGACTAGGTTCTTTAAGGGGAACTGCTTGGAACTCCAGAAGTTTCTTCCACTAACTCAGTCCCTGCTGTTTTCTGCAGCCAGAAGTTATGGAGACTTACCTTCCTGGCGCTGAAACCCTGGGCTGGGAGGCCTGTTGTGGGGCTGGGACTCCTCACTCCTGAGATATCCCTCCTGAATTTTTATCCAGCACACATGGATGTGGGACCAGCCCGTTCTGTGTCTGTGCCCCTCCTACCAGTCTGGGTGGATGTGGTTTTTTTCATTCTGTAGTTGTCAGACTTCCATTCAACTCGATTGCTGATGGTTTCTCTATAATTTAGTTGTAATTCTGATGTGGTTGTGGAGGTGAGCCATGGTTACTTATGCCACCATCTTGACTGGAAGTCTCCACCCCAGAGCTTTTCTTGAATGGCTCTCTAATTTTCTTCACATAGCAAGGGCCAAGCAGATTACACTTGAGAACTGAATTCAGCTGAGGACCACCATTTCGCCACCTCCACCGTGAGCTGCCTTGGACCGCCATCACAGAGTACCGTACCCGCTGTGTTCTTGCCTTTGTCCTAACACCGAACTCCCAACTTCTTGTCCACACTTGGCAGACTCCCATTCATCCTTTAACACCCAACTCGAGAGTCACCTTAACTGTATCTCATTCTCAACTCTCTGCCCCACTTTCCACCTGTCCACTGAGAAGGTAGAGGAGAATCAAACATGTGGCCAAAGAATTGACACAGAGAAGGAGCTAACACCAAGGAGGAAGACACGGAGAGGTAATAAAACAGGCTTTTCCCACAGAGGAGGAATTAGGACCTCTTGAAAAGGTTACCCCTCCTAGAAAAATCACTTAAATAAGGACACTGACCCCATTTGACCAGAATCTAACATAATAAAATTTTAAAAGGGCAAATTTTTTTTTAAACAAAAAAACACTTAAATGCAGGATTTATAGGATAGATTAAAAAACGGTTGGTATAAAAACATCTGGGGATTTGAGCTGAGTGTTCAGGGTGAGCCAACCATTTTCATGATGAGACTATCATGAAAAAGGCAAAATGCCATCATAGATTTCATTATCAGAAATGAAGAGTCAACATAGCCCTGCTCTCCTCTTAGGTGGCAAGACCTGTGTATACTGAGTGGTCCTGAATATTAACTTCTGTGGGTCAGACAAGACCCAGGGAGTGACCCAGGGAGAGTATCCCAGGTGGGGAGGAAACACAAAGCCAAATCACAGAGGGACAAGTGAAGGGACCTGGAATGTTACCCAGAGGTGGGAAAGACTTGGGTGGGTGATCACGATATCTGTCTTCAAGCGACTGACAGGTTTCTGTGTAAATTTGAGCAATGTAGCCTTCCAGGGTATGACTAGGCCCTCTGAGTAGAAACACTGTAAGATTTCATCTCAACACTGGGGAGAATTTTTTATTAATCACGTTTGTCCCCAAATGGAATGAACTATTCTGAGAGGTAATGAATGCCCTTTATTGAGGGAGATCTAGCAGAGGGAAGATGAATACTCTTATTGAGAATGATAAAAGGACTAAAACGTAAAGCCTAGTAGACTTCTGCTGATTTAATGCACCCCAGTTTTTCTTGGGGAATCAGCCCTCACTCATTCTCTGTCCCATGTGTCAGGTGAAGTTGAGTGTACGCTTGGCTTCAGGTGTGGGTGTGTTTCTCAGGCCTGGTCAGGACACACTGCATCCCCCAGTCACAGGCAGGAGTGCTCATGTGACTCACACTGGGCCAATCAGAGCCCATAAGACTCAATTCTGGGAAAAGGGAGTTCTTCATTTCCACTGAACTTGAAACAGGTAGGATGTAAGCCTGGAGCTGCCAGGGGCCATCTGGTCATCACATGGAAACAGACTGACTACAAAAGAGCCCTTCACTGCCCCCCCTTAAAAAGGGTATGTGTGTGTGTGTGTGTTGGGGAGAGGATGTGGAATTAGAGCATTGCTACAGAGAGACTAAATTCCTTCGGTGCCCCGGAAGTCCCGCATGCCTGAAGCCAGGCTTGGCTCTAGAAAGCTTGTAAATTCCCTTTCTCCTCTCAAGCAGGTGGAGCTGGGTTTCTGTTATTTGCAATCATAAGAGTCCTGGTCCCTACAATGATCTCTAAGACCTCATCCAGTTCCATTCTGCTACGGTGGACCTCACACTTAAAGCAGGGGCCACCTGCATGTGTAAGTCCATTTGACCAGACGAATCCTAGAATGGCTTCTGGAGTTTGAAGTACTTCCTCTAGTCAAGTAAATAAATTCCACTACAAGAGGGAACGTGGAGAATCATGAAAAGGTAGTTGTTAAGTCAAACAGCATCTTACATCTGTGAGAAGCTGGCAGTCAAGGCAGCTACCCCAGGCCCATGCCCAGGAAGGACACCTGGCATGGAAGCCACTCCCACCTCCTGCAGATGCATCACTGGAGCATGATGTGACGGGGTGTAGAAGGAACACACACCCCTGCCCCACCCCAAGTGCTATCTATCTCAGGAATGGAGAGGGGCCTCTATCCTTCAGGATCACTGGCAGGCCACCACTCAGTGAGCACCTACTCAAAGCCAAGGCTGTGCTGGACGCTTCGCCTACATCTAGTCTTCAAAACAGGTCCCCAACGAAGACACCACATCTATTTTCCAGGTGAGAAAACTAATGCTCGGGGAGACTTGCCCAGGGTCACACAGTCAGTGAGAGGCTGTTCTGAGAGATTCCAAAAGCCGAGCCACACCGCCACCTGCCAGTAACGACAACAGGCCCAAAGCCACCAAGTCTAGGTTCTCCTGCAGCTGCTCAGGCTTTACCTCCTCATCTATAAAATGGGTGCGTGATGAGCCCGTTCCCCGGTCTGGCCAGACAGCAGCCCCTGCAGTCATCTTGAGGCCCGAAGGAACTGTTACCGGGTAAGGGGTGCAGCCTCAGTGCCAAGATGATCTATAACGGACACGACACAACAGGACTGTGCTGGGCTAAATCGGCCAGCGAGCCCCGTCCCCATCTCTCTCCTGGCCCACAGGGGCTGGGTCCTTTCCTTTGTTCACAGGCGCAGGCCTGTGACAAGGCAGCTAGGAGCGCAGCTGTAGACATTTTTTCATTATTTTCCACCCTGTTAACCTCATCACAAGTGAGGCTGCTGTCAGCCTAAATGAGAACTGAAAAGATTCATCTTGCTTGTCCCCAGCCTCAGCTCAGAAAAAAGACCCTTCATTTCCTAAAGGCTCCGATGACCCTTTCTCTTTGAGTCACCTCCACCCAGGAAACAAGATGTGACAGTGGCAGCAGGCAGAGGCTTGTGGTGGGACAAAGTGACGTGAATCACTTCAGCGTAGTTTTGCAAAGCGCTATGTGATTTTTTTTTTTATTGTACTGTATTTACCTTCCTAATATGTTCACTTATGTAAATATTAAACTTATACTATGTTTCATCAACATGGCCCCAGGAGGACACCAGAGCACCCTGTGTGGAGGGAGGGAACTAGCCTGTGATTACAGTTTTGCAATCAAAGTCATCCTCAGAGTGGACAATCCTAATACAGGTCATGACGAGATGACTATATTTCATATCATCATGTCCTCTTCCTGTGCTTCTAGCAATCCCAGGTCACCAAATCCCTAAAATCGGCACCTGGCAAGAACAGATGGGCTGGGTTATTTTAGTAGTAAGAATCTCTTACATTCCTATAACCATAGCCAGCCTTCCGGAGCATTTAGTCCCAGGTGCTGTTTTCCATGCTTTATTTGGAATTAAAAACCCTCTTAATCCTTCCAAATGCCCAGTGGGTATTTCTATCCCCACCTCACAAATGAGGAAACTGAGGCACAGAGAGTATAAGGAACAAGCCCAAAGACTAATGACGGAAAGCTGATGATGGAACTAGAGTTACGACCCCAGGAATTCTGAGAATTCTGGACCCAAAGACCACACCCTGAACCACTTCTCAACACCTTCCTCCTTCAAAGGCACTGTTTCCTTTACCCCTCCTGCTTCTCCTAAGAAGTGGTGGATCTTAGCCTCATTTCCAAGGCAAAGAGGATAAGGCTCAGGAAGACTAAATGACTTGCCCACTTTACAAATGAGAAAACTAAAGTTCACAGAACTGAGTTCAGTTCTTCAGACTTGCACGCAGCACCTGGTGTTCGCGCCGCGCTGTGCAAGGGGCGTGCAATACGGAGACTTCAGGGGCGTAAACCGTGACTGCCCGCTCCACTGGGCTTCTCGGCCTTTACAGGGTAAAACCTTTCTGAAAGTAACTGAGCAGTCTGTTAAAAGACTTAAAAATAAGCAGACTTTTGATCTTCCGATTCCCGTTGGAGACACTGATCCTAGGAAATAGCAGTGAATGGGAAAAAGGTGTATACGGGGCCCGGTACAAATAACACCCCTGTTTTTATTGCAAAACCATAAGCATGTAGTTCTGTAACATAGCTATCACACTAAAACACACCATATGACATTTTAGGTGAAATCCTCAAACTGCTGTCCAGCTTGTGCGAGACATTCACGTGCCCTACCAGCCACACTCAAGCAGGTGTTACCTCTGCCGGGCCCTGCACCGTGGTACGACATTGTTGACGGAAGCATCGTTTATAAGAGTAAAAGAATGGAATTCCTTAAGTGTTCAACAGTAAGACATTGGTTAAATTAGTTTGGGTGCATTATGCAATGAAATATTATTAATCATTCAAAGATGTCATAATATTTATTGACATGGGAAAATTCCGCAATAAAGTGTTATATAACTTTTAGGTGGCGTGAGCAGATAGTAAAATCATGCATGCGGTCCGGTCTCACTGGGGAGAGAGCATATGTACTGGCAAAAGTATAAATACGAGCACTCACAGAAAATGTATCTGCACATGTACATGATAAATACCTATGACACTTAAGTGACTGCACTTCAGTGCTGAGTCATAACATTTCAGGTGACTTTAATTTTTGTGTGTACTCACGTCCATTTTTCCAAATTTCCTGCAACGAACATGAACTACTTAACTTTACCATGAAAAGGTTTTTATTTTTGTGGTGGTTGCAAAAGTGACTGAGTGACCAGCCATATCCAGGATTCAGACTCAGGATCTGGGATGCCAAGTCCAGCCCTCGGCCCCTTGCACACTTCAACACACCTGCCCTCCTGGTCCCATGCCCCCAAACCCCATACCACCCTGGCTGGCAGAGTGTTGTCATGGCCAGCCTGGGGCAGAGACCCAGGCATGTCAGGGGGCCTGTTTGCCTACCTTTTTGAAGAGTCTGATGACATCTTCACTGATCTGTGAGAGGCGAACAATGACATTGTTCATGAAGATGTCATTGAGGGTGGCATGGTCCCGACTCTCCCGCCTGGTCTGATGCAAAACCAGGTACCAGCAGTTCACTGGTGAGAGGAGGTACTGGTCCTTCCTGTGGAAACCAAGACAGCTCAGGTTGGCTTCATTGGAACGGTCATCCAGACAGTGTGCCACAGTGTCAGTCACCGTGGCCCTTTTGACACTCATGGGGTCCTTTTAAGTTCAGTTTTATTCTAACACATTCACAGTTGGGGAAGCAGACAGTACAAAAGCTGAAGCGACCCTCCCAAGGTCCCAGAGCCATGCTGGGACTCAAACTCAGGTCTTTGACTCATGCCCCATGTATTCCCCCAGTGCATATGGCATTTGCTACATGCTTCTCTGCCTTCTGGGAAGAAACCACCTTCCCCAGGGCTAAGAAATACTAAACCAGCTGTGTTTGAAGTACTTGTATGAGTTCTAGAACTATGCAGTGGAAAGAACAAAATGTGAACACTTCCCTTTCCCTTCTCTGCCTGCCCCAGCCCCTGGGGTTCCCTCAGGCTCTTAACCCCTTTGTCCTCCCCCAGGACTGTGGGCCTGGGGGTTTCAGGTTCTGCATTCAGGAGGAGGGATTAAGGAAAGCTGCTCTGAGTAAAGTGCACATAAGGCAAGTAAATCTTTGCCCCGTAATGACGGATAGATTCTTAGCATCTTCTGGTTGAGCATTATGCTAAAACAGTGTTTCTCAAAGTGTGGTCCCCAGACCACCAACAGCAGCAGCACCTGAGGTCTTGTTAGAAATGCACATTCCTGGGTCCTACTACTCAGACCTGCTGAGTCAGAAGCTCTGAGGGTAGGCCCGGCAACGTGGATTTTAGCAAACCCTCCAAGGGATGCTGATTCACGCTCAAGCCTGAGAACCGCAGATCTATATACCATTGTTTCCCAAAGCTTGGGAAAAGGGATGATGCCAAAAAATGAAATGGGGGCGTATCTCTCTCAAAGACCCCTCTGTTAGCCTCAGTAAAGGGTATGTATATCTTATTCTCCAGGGAGGAAGAGGAAAGGGCAAAATCAAACCCATAGTCCCATGTTACCATCTTGCCCTCTAACTCTGACTCTTCCTTTGTTCTGCTGTCCGCGGTGGGAAGGAGATGTCGGAAAGGCAGGCTATGGAGGGAGAGGCCCATCCTCCACCCCTGAGGCTCAGGGCCCCCAGGCCTGCCTTTCTTCACCTGTGTCCTACCTGCGGGCCGCCTGTGAGGGCTGGCCGGGGCTACGCTCTGAACCTCCCACTGTCAGCGCTTTCCAGGAAAGGAGGTCTGCTGATTCTTGCTATGACCGCATCATCCTCTCAAAGCCAAGTGCAAGTGCTGGAGGGTGCAGCCGTGAGGGCCTCTGGACTCCCACTGCACCCCCACACCCTCACCCTGCCCAAACCCTGGACTCGGGAAGGGTAGGTGGGGCTCCTGCCGCTTAGAGGAATTTACTTTCTGTCATGAAATGAGCTAAAAGTCTGTGTAGATAGCAGGAATTTGGGAGAAGGGAATTTGGTTATATAGAGGATATATTAGAAACTCTCTAACGAAAAGGGAGGAGATTTTCCCTTTGCTTACAGCCCAGAGAAAAAGCCAGAACACTAAAATTCAACCACTCAACCCAAATCCCTCAGCATTTACTTCCAGCCGGGTCTCAGGCAGGCTCTAGAGGAATGTGACACAGACCTGCCTTGGAAGGGCTCCTTGTCAAGTGGCGGAGGCAGAAAAAAAAGATTACAGTGGAAGGTGTGGAAGGCGACAAAGCCTCACGGTACGTGAGGAGCTGAAGGCACCGCCTTCACTCAGCCCAGCCTTCACTCACCCTGTTCCCCGCACCTGGAATGCGTCAGCCCCTGCTCTGGCCATGCCTGCCTCATTCTCTTCCTCTGGTCTCAGTTTAAATGATACCTCCCCAGAGAGCATGCCTATGACCACACTCTAAGGCACAGGTCCTCAAACTGTGATCCCCAAGCCGCAGCCGCAGCAGCAGCAGCACTTGGGAATGTATTGCAATGCAGGGCCACTGCAGGCCACTCAGCAAGGAGCCCTGGGGGTGGGCTCGGCAGCTGTTTTAAGCAGCCCTCCAGGTGATGCGCGCTCAGGTTTGTGAATGTCTGCCTTAAGGGGTTTCCCTCCCCCCTCACCTATAAATTCTTTCACAGCAGGGGTGGTTTCTGTTTTAGTGACCACATCCGGTGCTGAGCAATGTGCCTGACACGTAGGAGAAGCTATGGAAGGGAGGCCCATAATAAGAAAAAAGGTCACATTCATGCTGGGGCTTGAAGAAAGGGTAGGAGTTTTCCAAGGAGAGGGGCTGAGAAAGATGGAATTATAGGCAGGGGGACCGAGGATACAAAGACAGAGAAGTAGCTTAGTAGAGCAAGTATTTCAAATGTGGTAGGAGAGGATGGGTAGGACGGGAGCCTGGGGAGACTGGTTAGGGGCTTCACTGGGGGACGGGGGGCTTCGAATGACAGGCGAATGAGCTGGGCCTTTATCTCCTAGGCCACATGGTTCTCAACCCAAGTTGCACACCAGAATCACCTGGGAAGATTTTACACATACCAAGACCCAAACCCCATTCAAGGCCAATTAAGTCAGAATCTCCGGAGGTAAGCCTTGGTATTGGTACTTTTTAAACATTCTCTAGAAGATTCTAATGTAGGAGTCATGGAAGTTATTTAAGCAGAGGTATTACGTGATCAATGTGTCTCAGAAGGACCATTGAGCGCAGATTGGAGGACGGAAGGATGACGGATGGATGGATGGATAGATGGATGGACGGCGGGTAGGTGGGTGGACTGACGGGTAAATGGATGGGCAGATAGGTGGGTGAATGGGTAAATGGGTGGATGGATGGGTGAATAAATGAGTAGATGGTGTATAGGTAGGTGGGTGTGGGCATAGGCCCAGGGCTGGAGACACGAGGGCCAGTCAGGAGGTGAGCTTAGTCCAGAAGAAAGATAATGAGGGCCCGTGTGGCCGCCGGAGATGGCTGGACTTGAGGGGACTCCTCAGGAGGAGCACAGACGATCTCGGAGACATCTGGAAATAGATAGTAGGAGGTAGGAAGGAGGGGTAGATGGTGATTCTGAGGTTCAGATCTCAGGAAACTGGGTGGATGCTGATGACGTGAACCAAGATAAGAACTGCAAGGGAAGAAATAGGTTTGGGCAGGAAATACTTTTCACAACCCATTTTTCACTGCTTTCTAGGTGGCGATAGAAATGGGAAGATTAGAGTAAAGGAAAGATGAGATAATGAAGCTGTTACCTAAATTACTTTAGGGG
>PVJD01016612.1:0-20366 GCA_004026545.1 Mormoops blainvillei
CCCCCGGGAACAGGGTCTCTGCCACGTGCTGTTCCCATGCCTGCTGAGCCCTGTGTGAGGCACCCTCCCCACATGGAGGGACCAGAGCCCTGTCCCCTGAGGCAGCATCTCTTGTGTCCCTGCAGCACCTTCATCATTGAGAAGCAGCCCCCTCAGGTCCTGAAGACCCAGACCAAGTTTGCAGCCACCGTGCGGCTGCTGGTGGGGGGGAAGCTGAACGTGCACATGAACCCCCCCCAGGTGAAGGCCACCATCATCAGCGAGCAGCAGGCCAAGTCGCTGCTGAAGAACGAGAATACCCGCAAGTACGTGTGTCCTTTGTCGTGTCTCCTTCTTTCCTTGAGTCCTCTCAGTAGTTAGACATGATCCTCTTAGGAAGCTGCTAGACTCAGCCATTCTCTCTAGGAACCCTGTTAGCCCTCCTGGCCTCTTTTGGATCTCAGAGAAAGAATATAAGTCGGATCTTCTGTGAAGATAGTGAAGACAGTGTGATTTTGTTCACTCTTTAGGAATATGTTCAAGAAAATTTGTATATTTTCTGTATATTTATTTTTGTATGTTTTATTGAGCTATTATTTCTTCCAAATGACATAAGTTTTTAAATGCCTTCCGAGTTCCTTCGTACCCCAAGCCTGTCTCTGCCCCGTGTGAGCGGAGACTCTGTGAGACTCTGAGCTGCGTCTCCCTCTGATTGGCAGTGATTGCAGTGGAGAGATCTTGAACAACTGCTGCGTGATGGAGTATCACCAGGCCACAGGCACTCTCAGTGCCCACTTCAGGAACATGGTGAGGATGGCAGAAGAGGGAGATCGGGTTGTCCCTAGGTGTCTGAGGACTTTGTCACCTTAACTTTTTCCATTGCAGTCCCTGAAACGAATTAAGAGGTCCGATCGCCGTGGAGCTGAGTCAGTGACAGAAGAGAAATTTACAATCCTGTTTGAATCACAATTCAGTGTTGGTGGAAATGAGCTGGTTTTTCAGGTCAAGGTAAAGCCCACAACAGTGTGCTTGAACGAATGTGTGTGTGTGTGTGTAAGGTCTTTATATCACAAAAGAATTGTTCTGATCACATTGTATCCTCTTTTTGGTTATTGAGGAACAGAAAGTGAGAAGACCTCATGCTTAGAACTGTGTCTTTTAGATTTTCTTAAGAAGAAACAAACAATAATGAACTGAAATAGCTGGAAATATAGGTAGAAAATGAAGGAGGAGAAACATCACTTGGGACGAATCTGAGTAACAGCTGTAGTAAGTTTTAGACAGTTGTTACCTGGTGTTTTTTTTCCTCCTGGAAATGTCTCCATACTCTCTTTCCTCTCTCTTGTTCTCCACGTAACTTAGAGAACTTACTCCATCCTTCAGGAATATTTAATAAAATCTCTTTTACTATATCTACAAAGTCTAAGATTGTGCCAATGTGGAAAAGTCACATTATTCCTGGAGCCATTCACATTCTGATTCTGGGGGCGACATTCACTGAAACTTGAAGGAAGAATGAACATGTGGCGAAAAAAAAGAAGAGAAGGGGCAGAACATGCCATTTGTGGGCGCTCAGCCCCTGTCCTGTGTCTCTGCAGACTCTGTCCCTCCCGGTGGTGGTAATTGTCCATGGCAGCCAGGACAACAATGCGACGGCCACTGTTCTGTGGGACAATGCGTTTGCAGAACCCGTGAGTAGTTTCCTCAGGCCTGCGGGCTCAAGGTCTTGACGCTGGCGTCATGAGTCTTTTTCATGTGTTACCCCCAAAAGAGCAGAGAAAAAATGCTGTTTCTCTCGGCTGGAGACAGAATAGAGCGTATGTAGAAAATGAAAAGAGGTTGGACTTGAAGGCAGGCCAGTATTTCGACTCGAGCTCCAGCATTTCCTCCTTCGTGTCTGTGGGGGATTCACTCTACCTCTCTGGGCTTACGTGTCCCCTGAGTCTGCAGTGCGGGGATGATGATGCCCCATGGTATTGGTAGGAAGATTAAGTTAGATAACGTACAAAGTGCTTGTCACACATTCAATACTCAGTAAATATTGTTTTGAACCTTGGGTGAAACCATAAGTAGGAATTGGGACCCCCAGGCTCCTTGGCAGGGGTCCCCAGCCTCTCTGCTCCTGCCTGCAGATGCTGCTGTAATTACTAGCTGAGCGCCACACCCTGTCTCCCCCCGCTCCCCGTCCTGTACCATGGGACAGTTGTCTTCCCCGAAACCGGTCTCTGGTGCCGAAAAGGTTGGGGACTGCTGTTCTAGAGGTTAGATCTCAGGAGGTTACTTCAGCTTAGGAATTGTTTCTTGTCATCTTCCTTCCAGTAAATGAGGGTGACAGTTAATGTCTGTTCCAAATTTTAGATTCTGTGATTCATCCCAGGTCTCTCATGAAGAACGAGATGCTTTGTCTAAGGGTAAAAATACGATTTTCTGGATTTATGCACACAAATGCCGTCCAAACGCTGCTGGTGGGCTGCCTGACAAGCATTTTCAGAACATTGCAGCAGCGCAGTCCTGTGTGCTGCCTGTTTCCAGTAGGGATTAGTCGGTAAAAGCATGATGAAGGGGTTATAGTTGTTATTTGGGGCATAGAAGTATGTTCTTCTCTAACGTGAACAGTCTTACATTCTCAACAGATTTCTTTAGAGAACGTTTTTGTTGCGGAGATGAGATTTTTATCAGAAATTCTACTAGGCTTGTGCTACAAACCCTTAACTGGAGACTCCTTAAAAAAACTAGCTGCCTATAGCATGTCCTGATAAGCCTGCTGGATGGAATTGCCACGCCTCCCACTTCCTCCCCTGCCTGTCGGCAGGTCTCTCTCCTCCGGCAACGTTGACATCTCCGGCGACGTGTCATTGTTAAAATATCTTGTCTAAATAAATATAAGCATTTTTAGCATTTTCAGTATGTTCATAACTAGTGTACATGTTATGCTGTTTTAAAATAAAACATACTTGTGGAAATTTATAGATATATTTTTAGATATGTCATGATATAACTGCATTACATACTTCTTAGCTAAAGATTAAAGACCGACACATAGAGGTCCATCTGTGGGGGCCCGGTTAAATATAAAGGGAAAAATTACATATATTTGCTGGCCTGCGTAGAATATCTATGGAGGTATAAACAAGAAATCAGATTATACACCTTTGGGGAGAGGAACTGAGTTGCTAGGGGACAGGAATAGGAAAATCACCTCACTGTATAACCTGTACTTTTTTTTTTAATTTTTAAAAGATTTATTTACTAATTTTTAGAGAGAGGGGAAGGAAGGGAGAAAAAAAGGGAGAGAAACATCAGTGTGAGAGAGAAACATCCATCAGTTGCCTCTTGCATGAACCCCGACTGGGAATGGAACCAGTGGCCTCTCACCTCGAGGACTGACGCCCAGCCACACTGGTCAGGGCAAACCTTCTGTACTTTTAAATTTTTGTATCATGTGAAGGATATGCCTATTCAAAAATATTTCTTTCAAAAATAGTTTTATAATAATTAAAATATACTACGGCTGAATGGGATGACAAGCAGTTTATTAAAAATGCATAATCTAACCTGCGTTTAATAAAGCTGCCAAACTCACGCTTCCTCTTCTTCCGTAAGCTGTTTCGCTCTGAGCCAGAGCCCTTTCTTGGCAGAAGGTGTCAAAGGCAAGGGTCACACTTGTGCACATGCACATTCTCTCGCTCTCTCTACCTGGAGACCCACTGTTTTAGATTTCTGTTCCCATTGAGTTTACAATACAGGAGGCAGACCTCGGTCCTGTTTTGTGTTTCGTGGCTGTGAGAACATAGGCTCAGACCATATGTTCATCCGCTCGTTTATAGACACCGTAGATGGCATGAAGTTACATTCTACATTGGGTGCAAAGAAGGTAAAATGAACCTTCTGAGGTTCCCAGAACTGCACACCCCAGGAAAGTTTGAATTTGTCCTCGGGCTCAGTAAGACAAATGTTCGTAACTATGTCCAGCCACCAGTGGGTTTTTATTGTTGTTGTGTGGGGTTTCGGGGGGTTGGGTTTTTTTGTTTTGTTTTGTTTTTTTTGCGGGTTGAGGGAATAAATCATGCAACTGTTTTCTCATAAGGTTCTGGCTTCTCTCCCTCTCAGGGCAGGGTGCCATTTGCTGTGCCTGACAAAGTGCTGTGGCCACAGCTGTGTGAGGCGCTCAACATGAAATTCAAGGCCGAAGTGCAGAGCAACCGGGGCCTCACCAAGGAGAACCTCGTGTTCCTGGCGCAGAAACTGTTCAACAGCAGTGGCAGCCACCTCGAGGACTACAACAGCATGTCCGTGTCCTGGTCCCAGTTCAACAGGGTGAGGGACTGCCATGGGATCGGTCCCTCCCAAACAGACGCCTTCAGGAGTGGCCCCTCCCCGCCCCTGTGCTTTCGGATCTCCAGTAAAATGTGCCCAAAATAATGGGAAGCTGCTGAATTGGTAGACAACCACATATTTTTATGCAGAACATTACATCTTTGAATATTTAAGTACATTAGGCCTTTGTGCAGTGAGTGCATTTTATAAAGGAAACAGCAAACAAAGCAAACACTGAAGTTAACTCATGAGAAGTAAATCCTTGGCGACGATCAGAATGTGATAGCTCTGTCCCATTGACTCTGAGGTCCCCTGATGTGTGATGCAAAGTCAGGCTCCCGTGGGACCCTCAGCCTGCCTGAGGGGTGCTGGTAAAGGAAGCTTTTTCTCCGGCATCTGCTTATTTACATGTCACCTTTCACATGTTACCCGTCACAACTTTGATTTTATTTTTTAAGATTTTATTATTTTTAGAGAGGGGGAAGGGAGGAAGAAAGAGAGAAACATCAGTGTGTGGCTGCCTCTCACACACCCCCTACTGGGGGTCTGGCCCGCAACCCAGGCATGTGCCCTGACTGGGAATCGAGCCAACGACCCTTTGGTTCACAGGCCGGCACTCAGTCCACTGAGCCACACCAGCCAGGGCGTATCTTTGATTTTAAATTTAACTTTTGTTTTTCTTCTTACACCCCGCCCCTCACCAGTATTTTTAAAGCCCTAATTCAGAGATCTCATAGTCTCTGAGTCTAACCCTTTTCAATGGTTGTGTGTTAGCCAGTTGGCCAGTGTGTTTGCTGGCAGTCAGAGAAGTTGTGATGTGGGGCACAGAAATTCCACTAGAATCAGATAACTGCGCTTTTCTGATCATTACTGGTAACTGCTGTGTGAGGAAGCAATCTCAGTGGCTTACTAGTGTGATCTAATCCAGCTCAAATTTACGATCCCCCTGAGTATCTCGTTAAGATGCAGGCTCTGATTAAGCAGGTCTGAGAGGAGGCCTGAAACTTTGCGTTTCTCAGAAGCTCTTGGGAGATGCTGCCCGTGCTGGTCTCAGGCCCCACATCCAAGGCAGCAAAGAAGCAGGCGGCCCAGGCGGGAGGCGCTCGCCGCAGGGCCTGTGGGTGCCGGTAATCGCTCTGTGCTCTCCTCAGCTCCCTGCTTTCCCTCGCCGCCTGTTTTTGGGCTGCAGGACCATTCGTTTGGGAAAGCTCGGGCAGGTCTTTATGTCTGGATGACTCCGACAGTGTAGATGTTTGTTTTCTATTTGATTTTTTTCAGCTAAAGTATATACAGGTACTATTGTGAGTGTCACTCTTGCCTTCTCGTGTTCATTGTTGTATCTCCAACCAGGAGAATTTACCGGGACGGAATTACACTTTCTGGCAGTGGTTTGATGGTGTGATGGAAGTGTTAAAAAAACATCTCAAGCCTCATTGGAATGATGGGTAAGAATCATCATTTCTTAAATCAGCAGTAGAGTGAGGAGGTCATCTTTCTGGTGTTTAAAAAAAAAAAAATCACACTCTGCTTCTGCTCCTTTGACCTTTGTGATCCAGGGCTATTTTGGGCTTTGTGAATAAGCAACAGGCCCACGACCTACTCATTAACAAGCCCGATGGGACCTTCCTGCTGAGATTCAGTGACTCTGAAATTGGCGGTATCACCATTGCTTGGAAGTTTGATTCTCGTGAGTGCTCCTCCCTTTTTAAGAGTGAAGCCAAGATGGCTCCAGTTAACTGCTTTTGTTGCAAAATTACTTTAACATACAACTTACCGAGTACTTATTATTCGTGAAGGTCAGTACTAATTATGGAACACAAGTGTATAACCGTGACAGAGCTGCAGATAACATGGGAGCCTGTGTGAAATCTTCCTATGGGAAACACAAGTACTAGTTTTGAGAAACAAAAAAATGGGTAACCCTGGTCTAGCAACCTTTAAGACAGTGTCCTGTCTAAAATCTCAGCTGCTTCCCTTCTGAAATGTTCACCTTCTTACTATTCAACCTTGAGCCTATTTCAGTGAAGAATTACTTTGATAAGCTGGAGTCATTAGCATAGAAATAATGCGCTGTTTTAATTATTCCTTTATACTAACAATGCAAGGATATTGTCCTTGATCATTTTCATCCAAGAATGTTAGTTCTTTCCTCTGACCCTCACAGTAAGAGTAGCTTTCGAGTTTTGTTTTGTTTTGTGACTTGAAGGTGTCAAAACGTTTGAGAGCGCTCCCGCGCCCTCTAGCTGCAGACGTGCTTTCTCTCGCACACATACGTGTGTACAAGGAGTCAGAGAGTCAATAAGAAGTTTCTTCTAGAAAGGGACAGAACACCACTTGAACTCAAAGCTCCCTAAGGGAGACCGTGGGTCTCCAGGGAAGTGGTGTGTGCGTTACCAGCCATCGACCCATGGCTTTTAAAAACAACTACTTGATCTGTGACCTGCGGTTATTTTAAAGTGGGGATTTTTATTGGTACAATTTTAATGGAGATCTTTAATTTGTAGTATATTTGTGTACTAAGATTTCCTGTTCAGAAATCATGTTTAGAATATACCTGTTCTATTTATTGATCTAGAGGAAAGAATGTTTTGGAATCTGATGCCTTTTACCACCAGAGACTTCTCCATCCGGTCCCTGGCTGACCGCCTGGGGGACCTGAATTACCTCATCTACGTGTTCCCTGATCGGCCGAAAGATGAAGTGTACTCCAAATATTACACACCAGTTCCATGCGAGCCTGCCACTGGTAACAATGTTCGCATTCTGATTTGCTTTTGTTGTGTTTTGGTTGTGTTTTAGCTTTGTGTGTGTGTGTGTGTGTGTGTGTGTGTGTGTGTGTCTGTCTTGCATGAAAACCTACACAGTTAGCACATAGTTATTGCCATTTGAGCATTATCCAGGGCAGATGTAAATCCCTGGTTGTGTTCTTCAGTCATACAAGAAACACACCGGCCACTAACCCCAAATATCAAATTGAAAGGAAAAAATTGCTTTTAACACAAGCTTAGGTCAAATAAAATTAGGAAGGTAAAATTTTGTTTTTCCAAACAAAGATGGGTTTGTTTTCGGAGCAGAAAAATATTATGAATTTATTGTAAAATTTCTAAAAACAGGTCTGTGGAGTAGGTACTATTACTGCCTCCCTTTCATATGTGAAGAGCAGAGAAGTAAGGAATTTGCCGAGCTAGGGTTTGAGCTCAGAGAGTCTAGCACCAGGCCTGGTTTTTTGGTTGTGTTTTTTGTTTGTTTGTTTGTTTAAGATTTTAGTTATTTTTAGAGAAGGGAAGGGAGTGAGAGAGGAAGAAAAATATCAGTGAGTGGTTGCCTCTTGAGCTCCCCCTTCTGGGGACCTGGCCCACAACCCAGGCAACGTGCCCTGACTGGGGAATAGAACTGAACCCTCTGGTTCGCAGGCCGGCACTCAGTCCACTGAGCCACACCAGCCAGGGCCAGACCTGTTGTTTTTTAACCTCTACCTTGTTGGCCATTTGTATTTTTTTCTCATGAAGTACGTTCATGTTCCCTGTTTATCTTTTGGAGGTTTTTTTTTCTTAATGATGTGTACATAGTTTCCTGTAGTAAATAAACCCTTTATTATATGGAGCAAATATTTTTCTCAGTGTATCATTGTTCTTTTACTATGGAAGTCTTATTTTATAAAGACTTGCAATTGGGCTACATGGCCCAGTCTGCCTGCTTTTTTCCTGTGTGTTACGCCTGCCCACCCCACGGTGTCGGCTATGTTTCTGGTGGGACAATAAGCCAGAACACTTTTAGGTTTATATGATATTTTGGATTAAATCTATCACTGCTGCTTTTTATTAGCACAGCTAATCTAGATTTTTAAATCCTATTTTCTACAGCATTTCTTTGGTTTTTATCTTTTCTGCCAACCTAAAATTCTCTGTAGGCTGTGAAGTACAAAAAGCAGGAGTTATTACGAAAAGGTAACCCCTGACATTCGAAGCCGAGGAGAAGCGGGGTGGCATACCAAGCAATTTGTGGACCATGTAACATTTCACCGTCTTGAGCTGCTCCCCCTGTTGGCCGTCGTGTGGTCTTCATAAATTTAATCTAGTCAGGATTATACTTATTCCCATACTCACATTCCTAGGAAACAGGACTTCATTCGCCAACTTCAGACTTCCACATTCCTACCACCCACTTCCCTGGATTCCCATAGTCAGCCTTTTAAAAGGCGGCAACTGTGGCGGACTGGGTCACGCTCAGGGTTCCCCGCTACGCTGCCACTTTCCATGGGCTGCTGTGGCGAGTCGAAGAGAGACACAGGCCAGCATTCTTTCTAACCAGACACAAAGCATAGGCCACACTCACTGGAATGAGTGACCATCAGATTACCCCCAAATGCAGAAACCACCGGGGCATGAAAGAGCTTGCAAGTACCTGAGTGACAGTCCCTTTCCTAAGAGTAGGTATTCAGAGTAACTTCTGGGATCACCAAGTCCACACAGTTCCTCTCTAGTGCTTAGACTTTCCTGGGCGATCCCTGACAATTGTTTGTACACCTTCTGCTTGAAAACCTCTGGTGATAAGGGACCAGTTCTTCCCGAGACAGCCCATTTCTTTTTTGGGATGTCCTCATCATGACAACATTCTTTCTTATATGACTGAGAATTTGTCCTCTTCTGACCCCCTCCTAACATCCCTCATTTTGTCCCATAGGACACAGAGCAAGTCCTGCCCCCCACCCCGCATCTGCGACTTTAAACTTTAAAAGATATTTTTTCTTTTCACAGCTAGTACACAATTAATGCCTGGTTTTGATTTGTGTTGAAGTATATATTTGCTGTGGTTTGAAGAATCTGTAAGCACATCCAAGTCAACTGGAATATCTGTTCACTTGCAGCTTTAGTACTGAGACTTTTCTATGTCAGGTCGTCCTAACAGATTGAAGTGTTAAGTGCTTGTATCAGATCCTAAGATGAAATTAGGTGGTTGTGTCCTATCCTAAGAAAATATGTGATTTATAAGGGAGATTTCATTTTTATCTCATCTGAGAACTTTGGTTCTCATCACCATTCCCTCATTGGCAGCTAAAGCAGTGGACGGATACGTGAAGCCACAGATCAAGCAAGTGGTCCCTGAGTAAGTGCCCGGGGTCCAGCTCCGGTCTCCTACTGCCTCTCTTCTCCCCTCACTGTCCTCAGCCCTCACCACCACCGCCCTCCCATTCAAGGGCCCAGCATTCTCTTCCCGCTAAAACCTGGCTCAGCCCTCGGGAGGGAACTGGGCTTGGTCACCATTAGGCCAGTACCCAGAGCCCCAGGCCCAGTGGGCACTTTGTCCTTCTACACCTGAAAAAGACGTAAAGATACCCCCTGCGCCCCTCCCCAAGTCAGCTGCCACCCTGAGGCCACTGAGATTCTGCCCTGCTTCCCCTACAGGTTTGTGACATCTGCAGACTCCGCTGGGGGCAGCGCCACCTACATGGACCAGGCTCCCTCCCCCGCTGTGTGCCCCCAGGCTCATTATAACATGTACCCGCAGAAGTAGGTTGTGTTCTTACAGGGCTTCATTGGTTGGGGGACTGGGCAGTGGCCTCAAGCTGGACCCCAGGAGGGCTGGTGGGCCAAGGAACCCAGAGCCCCTCTAGGTCCGAGACCAGCCAACCCAGGCTGGGCCCTGGCATGTGCCCAAGTGGGAGGGAGAGATTTGACCAGAAGATGTTGGTACTTTAGAGTGGGGCTGGGCAAATATCTGCTCCCAAAATAGAGATTTTTCTTTCTTTGTATAAGGACTAGATTGGGTTTAGATGTGTCTGGACAACCAGTGTTCAGGGCAGCTGGGGGAGGGGGATGCAGTATGTTTTTCAATTGTTTTTTCAATGACAGTTTACATTCAGTGTTATTTTGTATTAATTTCAGGTGTACAGTGTAGTGGTTCGTGGAGGGCGGGCATTTTAGTCCGAGTCTCTGTCCAGCTGCCGAAGGGTCTGCTCCCGGTGTTGAGATTAGAAGTGGTTCTTTTTCCGGGAAACCTAGGCGGGTGGTGCAGGCGGTCTGGGGCCACTCACCTGGCGGACGCGGGGCTCGGGTTGGGCCCTGCCCCTCGCCATTGGCCTCTGCCACTCCCCTCCCCTCCATCCCTTGTCTTTCCCTCCCAAGCCCTGACCCTGTCCTTGACACCGATGGGGACTTCGATCTGGACGACACGATGGACGTGGCGCGCCGCGTGGAGGAACTCCTAGGCCGGCCCATGGACACTCAGTGGATCCCTCATGCGCAGTCGTGACCTCGCACCTCCGCCGTCCGCTTCTTCATCCTTGCCAGAGGAGTCGCTCTCGTGGATGTTTTAATTCCATGAATCGCTTCTCTTTGGAAACAATACTCATAATGTGAAGTGTTAATACTAGTTGTGACTTTAGTGTTTCTGTGCATGGTGCCACCAGTGAAGGGAGTGTGTCTGTGTGTATTTGTGTTTGTGTGTGTGTGAGCTCGTACGTTGTGGCGTTTCTCCCCCTTGCTGTCCGGAGTTCGGCTGCAGCACTGGGGCTGCAGACGGAAGCTGTGGTTGTTTTAACCTTGTACGAAAAGGCAGTTCCATGAACCCGGGAACTCGGCCATGTGTCTTGAGGGCGGCTGAGCTTTGACATGTGGCTGTTCAAGTAGGAGAAGGACAAAGGGAGGAGAAAGCACCTCCTCTCTGGTGAGTCTGTCTTGTGTGTGCCAGGCAATTGTTATATAGCCATGATTGTCTCTGCTTTTCTTCTGAAACGTAGAAACTGCCTTTTGACCAGGAAAGTCAGTCCTCCCTCCCCTCCCCACCCACCCCATTCTCCTGGCTAGGGATGGAAAAGGGGGCAGCACAGGAGGATTGTCGGGGCAAGGAGAATCAGGGGTCTTCGGATGGGGAGTGGCTTTTTAAATGACTTCACCCATCTTAATGCTCTCTGTCCCTCCTTCCCTCCCATGCTGTCTCCCTCCCTCCGTCCCTTGCTCAGTTCCTCTGTGTGTACACGTGCAGACACGTTTGATGAACTAGAGGGAAGGGGAGAGTGCCACGTGGTCGAAGCTTACAGTGTTGATGGCCTGTGTGTTGCGGCCAGAGTGGAATGCCCGGGCCTGACATGCAGGCCCCGAGAATGCTCCCTTGTCGCCCGGGGAAGCCGCCGTCCAGTCTGCCCATCCTTCCTCCGCGCTGGAAGGCTTATTGATTAACAGCTTTTTGCAAATGTTGAATGGCATTTGTGTTTCTAAATTGAGAATTCTTGTTTTTCCCTTCCCACCCAACTCGACATCAAAATTCATTCTTCCTTGCGTGTCAGGTCCTGTGCCACTCATACCCAGGTCACCTTCTTTCCCTTCGCTGTTCACACATGATGTCTCGGGGAGTGGGTGGCAGGAGTGTGGTCTGAACCCAGGGCCAGCGTGATCAGCAGGTGTCGTCGCCTGCCTGGTGCAGGGTGCTGGGTGTCAGGCACTGGTAATTTGGGGAAATGCAGCCAGCAGGTTTGCTGGAAGTTTGGTGAGCTGCAGAAAGAAAGCAAAAAGCCTCAACGTGATTTTGTCCGTAGTTTCTTCTGTAGCTTTATACCAGAAGGAAGGAAGGGGCTGTGGCAGGCAGGTGGGGAGAGAAGGGAGTAGGGACAGCCTTTAGGTTAGGGCTACAAGGTCACCCCAGCCCCCCTCTCCAAAAGAAGGACATGACCACACCCAGGCGAGAATGGCCCTAAAAACCTTATTTTTATACATGTGAGTAAATAAACATATTTTTTTTACAAAAATAACTTCTGAACTTATCAGTGTTTTGATGTTAAAGGAGAATATTCCTCTGTAGTAAATTATTTATTGGAAGATAACTTTTTAAAAGCTGCTGTTGGCCCTGGCTTGGTTTCATACACTGATTTATTTTTCTATGCCAGGCAGTAGACTCTCTCTGTCTCTGAGGAGCGGGCGGACCCCCACGGACACCAGCGTTGATGCAGGATTGCTGCTAAGCCCCTTACGTGCCCCTCCACATTAGATTAAAATGCCCCCATGGCGACAGGCGTGCGGGCAAAGGCAGGAAGGGAGCCTGACTGTGCTCAGACCCAGGCTTGAAGAGCCCTCACCTGCCCTGTCACTCAGGCAACCCAGCACCTGCCCCTGAGTGGTGCCCTGGTTGTCCCAGCAGGGGGGCTGGGGTGCGGGCTGGTGCACTTTTCAGATCAGCAGTGGCCCTGGTCCCAGCCCTGGGGCGTGCTGAGGGTAGGGCTCTCCCCTTACAGTTGGCACTGGGGCCGGGGGACAGGTGCTGCGTGTGAGGTTCCCATGCTTGTACAGGCGCTGACGTGTCCTCAGTTTCCCTGAGGCTGTGCCTATCGATGGGAGAGATTTTTGACTGAAAGGTGGGCTAGCTACCTGCGTTGTACTTCCTCTCTTCTCCCTGTTCCTGCAAACCAGAAGAGGTCATGGGAAGCCTTGACCTCCTCCGCCTCTCACCCGCCCCCGGATGTGCGCGCACACGTCATCAGAGCGTTCTGACTCCATTTGTGCAGGGTTTGTAGGGGGCGGGGCGGGGGGCGGAGACAAAGTTAATATAACTTAAAATGGAAGTATACTTTTTATAATTTTTCTTTTTAAAACTTTGTGAAATTATTTCAGATACATATTTTAGTGTTGAGGCAGAGTAGTATATAGCCACCAAAAAAGTATTGTGTATAGTTTTACTTGGGGAAATCACAAAATAGTGTATTTTATGTTACAATAAAGGTTTCCTCTGAAGGGACAACACTGAGTCCTGTTTTCTTGTTTGTTTGTTTTTTCCCACCAGGCGGCCAGGGAGGGTGGTTTGATGAGGAAGGGTTTGAAATCATCAGTGGGGGGCTGAAAGGGGAATAGTGGGGAGCTGGCCCCTCAGCAAGTCGCCAGCTTTGCCGGCAGATGAGGGTGTTTCTCCCCTTCCCGCTCGTACGTTTTGAAAATTAGGATGATAGTCTTTATCTTCTAGCCTCCCAACTCCACATTCTTCCTGTTAGGAAGCTCGTGTTTAAAATTCACATTTAGAGCGCTGGCCCCGAGCGCTGTGATGGGGTAAGAAAAACGGTTCCTGCCGGCAAGAGGATTGCAGTCAAGAAAAGGCTCTAACATGACCAGTTATGATGAGATACCAGGTCATTAGTAAAGGTATTATTCATAAATAATACCTATTAATAAAGGTATTCCAAGGCCATTATCAAATACAAAAGAACACAGAGAGGAGGGGCACAGAATAGCTTGAACTGGCTCTTAAGAAACAAATAGGGGTTGAGAAGGGAAAAGGCATTCAACTTTGGAAGTGGGCACGTCACTCAGAAGAACTCCATTGTCCCCAGTGCCAGAGACCAGAGCCGCGGCTCAGTTTTTGCTCCAGAGGGGAGAGTTGGGCTACAGAACAGAGCACTTTGGATATCTCCTCAAAGGAACTGACTGCATTTGCGAGAGAAGTTCAAGCTGAAGGGCGTTCTCCAAAACAGTGGAGGTTGTGGCGAAAGACAGTTGGCAGGAGGAATGATAGCTTCATTGGAAATAGAGACGAAACTGGGATAGTTTGCTAGAGAGAACTGGGGAAAGACACAGCTAGGAGGAGCTCTCGTGGGGTCAGAACAAATCTCAAATGCTGACCTTGAAACTGTCCCTTCAAAGAAGCCTGAATCTGACTGGATCCGTTTGTGGAGCCAGTGATTCCCCACAGCATTGTCGGGGAAAGAATGTATATATTTTTAATATACATATATATTTATGTATATATATAAACAATCAGCCAATAATTAGCATAGTTTAAGAGTTGGGTGTGGGCAGGGAAGGAAACCTGTGAAAATCACTGTCCTACTTTGGTGACTGTAGGTGTCCCCTGAAGAGCAGTAACAGAGACTTCACACTGTGTGGGGTTAGCGCTGGGAAACAGATAAACTCACTAAAACGATCCAGCCACTCACTGAACAAATAATAACATGCCCTGGAAAATTTACAAATATGTGGAAATAAAACAGTGCTCTCTCAAATAACCAATGGGTCAAAGAAGAAATCAAAAGGGAAATTAGAAAATACTTTGAGATGAATGAAAATGAGTACACAATGTGAAACTAACGGGATGCAGCTAAAGCAGTACTTAGAGAAAATTTTATAGCTGAAAAGACCTATATTAAAAAGGAAAGGCCCTGGCTGGTGTGGCCCCGTGGACTGAGCGCCTGCCTGCAAACCAGGGGCTCGCCTGGTCGATTCCCCAGTCGGGGCATGTGTCTGGGTTGCGGGCCAGGTCCCCAGTAGGGGGTGGGTGAGAGGCAACCTCACGTTGATGTTTCTCTCCCTCTCTTTCTCCCTCCCTTCCCCTCTGTCTAAAAATAAATAAAATCTTAAAAAGGAAGGGAGGTGGTGGTATAAGGGGACTAAACGGTAATGGAGAAAAATACAATAAAGATAAAAAACAAAAAGGAAAAGCCTCAAATCAATAACCCAACCTTTTACCTTAAGACACTGAAAAAAGACTAAATCTCTAGTAAGCAGAATGAAAGAAATAATAGAGCAGAAATTAATGAAACAGGGAGCAGAACAACAATAGAGAAAATCAGTGAAACAAAAACGAGTGAGTTCTTTGAAAAGATCAACGACATCGACAACCTCTCACTAGACCAAGAAAATCAGAAACAAAAGTGGAGACACTATCACGGAACTTACAGAAATAAAAGGATTACTGTGAACAAATGTATGCCTACATATTAGATACTTTAGATAAAATAGACAAATGTCTAAAAAGACAAACTACTGAAACTGACTCAAGAAGAAATAGATAACCCGAATAGATTTATAACAAAGCGACTTTCTTGGTAGGTACTATGAAAAACTACCTACCAAGAAAAGCCCAGGCCCAGTTGTCTTCACCACTGAATTGCACCAAACATTTAAAGAATACCGATTTTTATTTTATAAAAAAACTTTTTTATTCTTCCACGCCAATGGTGGAGGACACGCCTGTCCTTAAGAGTTTAGCATTTTCACAGAGAAAATTGCACCTGTGTCACCTGAAAGGAATGCTGTTACATAGATAAGCAGGCGCATCAAGTTGTTTAGTGACTGAAATATACAGCTCTTAACAAGCATGTACTGCTTGGCTACACGCCACCTGTGTTCCTGAAAGCTGTATGTTTCAAGCTCCCATCCCCTTTCAGGTGTGGAGATCCATCATCTGGCTGCTGCCCAAGACTACTTCTGCCAGTAAGTTCTTTAATAAGCTCTTTGTTTAATTCTTTGCCAGCCTCTTCTTTGGTCCTTGGCTCTGTCCTCCTTTGGAGGTCAGTTTCAGTGCACCTGAGGAAATTTCCTCAACACAAAGGACACTATCAACATAATGAAGTGATAACCCATAGAATGGGAGAAAATATTTGCAAATCATAGGGGACTCGTTTGTAAAGTCAATAAAAACTCTTACAACTTAATAAAAAAACAACCCAATTAAAAATGTGTAAAGGATCTGGAAAGACATTTCTCCAAAGAAGATATTCGAGTGGCCACTAAACACATAAAAAGATGCTTAACATCATTAGTCATCAGGAAAATGAAAATTAAAACGACTCAAGTCACTTCACACCCCACTAGGATGGCTAAATCAAAACGTCAGATAATAACAAGTGGTAGCAAGGAGGCAGAGAAATCAGAACCCTCATATACTGCTAGTGGGGATGTAAAATGATGCAGCTACTTTGGAAGCCAGATTAGCCATTCCTTAAAGAGTTAAAAAAAAAAAAAAAGCCCTGGCTGGTGTGGCTCAGTAGATTGAGTGCCAGACCAAAGGGTTGCCTGTTCGATTCCCAGTCTGGGCACATGCCTGGGTTGCCGGCCAGGTCCCCAGTGTGGGGGGCGCTCGAGAGGCAACCACGCATCGATGCTTCTCTCCCTCTTTCTCCCTCCCGGTCTCTAAAAATAAAAATAAATAAAATCTCTTTTTAAAAAAAGTTAAAAAAAGTTGCTATAAAACCCAGCTAGTCCACTCCTATGTCTTTACACAAGAAAAATTAAAATATATGTCCGCAGAAAAATGTGTACATAAATGTTCATAACAGCATTATGCATAACAGCCAAAGAGCAGAAATGAACCCATCAACTGATGAATGGGTGAATGAGTGTGGTGGTGTTTTACATGGCGCTACCCCAACATGGAATATGAATGGCATTACCCCCAATGGAATATGATTTGGCAATAAAAAGGAATTAACTACTGATGTGCACTACTACCTAGAAGTACCTTGAAAACATTATTCTAAATGGAAGAAGCTAGACACGAAGACTGTCATATGATTCCATTTATGTGAAACGTCCAGAACACGCAAATCTATAGAGATAGAAAGTAGACTTGTGGTTGCTTAGGGCTGGGGTAGGGAAAGCTGAGAAGGGATGGGAGGATATAGCTAAAGCATTTGGAGTTACTTTTGAGGTGATGAAAATGTTATAAACTGATTTTTGGTGTTGCACGTGTCTGTGAGTGAGGTCTGTCCGGAAAGTATCCATCCCTGCACTATGAAAAATAGATTTATTAAAGATGATACAAGATACAAGAAACATTGTACAG
This sequence comes from Mormoops blainvillei, assembly GCA_004026545.1. Taxonomy (NCBI): domain Eukaryota; kingdom Metazoa; phylum Chordata; class Mammalia; order Chiroptera; family Mormoopidae; genus Mormoops; species Mormoops blainvillei. The sequence continues at coordinate 16,840 of PVJD01016612.1, forward strand.
AGGACAATGATGGCTCAGTCCCCTTTAAAGTAGGCAGCATGGGACCTCCCGCAGTTCTCCCAATTGCCATCAGCTGTTCCGTTGTGTTTTCCTGAATCTCATCAATGGCCTGAAGTCTCTTTCCTTTCAAAGGTAATTTTGTTTTTTGGGAAAAGCCAGAAGCTGCAGGGCACCAAATCTGGGCTGTAGGGAATGCTGACTCACCTGGGTGATTTGATGTTTCACCAAAACACTCTACACGAGACACGATATGTGAGCAGGTGCATTGTCATGATGAAGCTGCCAATCACCAGTTGCCCACAGCTGCAACCTTCTGAATCACCCAATAGTTCCCATGGAGGAATGTTCAAACTCAACATAAAATCTGATGCAGATCCATTGCTCTACTTGCTCAGTCATTTTGAATGCGATGACCACACAGTACACATACTCCCTCAAGGGCATCTCCCACCCCCACTGACTAGCACAGTGAAGTTGTCACTGTTCACCCACCCGCATTCCAGTCCACTCTCCTTGGCTGCCAGGTCACATCCATGTCGTGCAAACCGTTCTCGTTATACTAACAATGGCTGGACTTTTTCTGGACAGACCTCTTTTATGAGAAACCACTGAATTGTACATTTCAAATGGGCGATTTGTGCAGCGTGAGAATTATATCTAATAAAGCTGTTATTTTTAAAAAAGAAAGCGCAGGAGCTTGGCAAGAAATAAAAAGGAGAGAAAGTGAGGTGGGGTAGCAGACCTGTGCTAAGGAGCTCAGCTGTGAAAAGAAGGGGAGAGAGGCTGCGAGACATAGAGGCAGGAGTAGGGTTGGAGGAAGGGGTGTTAGCGTCTGAGAGCCTGTGTAAGGAGCGCAGGTGGAGCGAGAGAGGAACAGCAGAAGAACGTAACCGCGGACAGCAGAAGAACTTCGTTCTAGAGCACAGCATCTCAAACTTTCCAGAGGAAGAGTAAGCACCTAATTTCGTTGGGTGCCTTCTTCGAAGTTGCAAAACTACCTTGTGTCATATAGAAGTTTATTTTTCCCTGGGATAAAGCCAATAAGCTAACACAGACGGTGACCCCGATTACCAGGTAAAGTTACGATGAGCTACGTTGACAAGTGGTGCCATCAGGCTCTCTGCCTTGAGGACTAGTCATCATTTATCTTGAGAACGGGTATGCGATATCAGCTTGGCTATACACAGGACGGAGGTCCTTCTTTCGTCTTTGGGAGCTCCCAGCGCATTGCCTAAGATGCACATCGCATTCTGGCGTAATGTTTATTCGATAATAAAAGTATTTTCTTTCTTTGTCGCCCACCTTGGTGGAGAGGATTTCTGGGTTGAGGGAAAATGTTGGTTTTTAGCAGTTCTCAAGTTTGAATCTGCCCCAGGGTGGGGTGCACCCCACCCCGAGCTGAAACTGCTTAGCTGCTTCCTGGCACTCTCTTCCCCAGTCAGCTTTCTCTTCCTTCACCTGCACAAGAGTGAGGACCGCGCTCTTCTAGCCCTAGCTTCCCACTTCTGCCCGCTCAGGCCAGCACCCAGCCTGTCCTCCCTGGGCAACCTGCTCCTTTAAGAGCACCCCCCTCTCAGCTCCGCCTTCAGGCCCAGTGGCCGGATTTCCCTGTTGTAAGGCCCAGCCCTTTAAAGCCATGGCCTCATCTTTCTAGCCGGCCCGTACACTGAGACCAGAGTGCTGAAGGGACCCCGGATGCTGGGAGTGGGCACAAGTCGGGTGTGACAGGTGCATGTGGGACATGAACCACTGCCCAGGGCTCAGGAGGGACACAGAGCTGGGATACGGTGGATCCTGGGATGAAGCAGAGCCACTCGGAAGTGGGGAAGCTCTCATTCTATAAGCAGCCTCTGTGTGCCAGGCACCGTGCCAAGCCCTTTCTGCACCTTCCGTGGGGGGTATTATATTCCCATTTGACAGACAGGGGGACGGAGCTCAGAGCAGCTCCGCCCAAATTACCTACAGACAGCAAGTGGCAGAGCTAGGATCTGAACTCAGGTCGGTGTGACTCCAAAGCCTGATGTTCTCTCTGCCTCATCTGCCTGACAGGGGTCCTGGCTTCTTCGCAAACTTAACTTTGTCCTTGGTTTTCCTGCACCAGTAGAATGGGGGGGGGGGGTAAGAAATGTTATACCCCGCAGCCCCGATGCCAGCACTCCGGTCCCTTCCTCTGCCCAGGAGCTGCCTGGAGATGCTGCCGCTGTTCCTGCCGCTGTCCCTGCTGCTGCTCCTGCTGCTCCTGCTGCTGCTGCTGCCGCCACTGGCCAGGCTCCAGCAGCAGCGGTCCCCGGGGCCCAGGCCGTCCTGGCTTGCCAGCCTCCAGTACCATGTGGCATGGGGAGCCCTGTGCGGGGCTGCCGCCTGGCAGCAGTGGAGGCTGGAGCAGAGCACGCTGCATGCGGGCCAGAGCCAGCAGCAGGCCCTGAGGTGGTGCCTGAAGGGAGCCCGGGGTCGCCGCGGCCCCCTCATCAGTGGGAGCACAGGTGTGTTTTCCAGGGTCTGGGGAGGTGGCTCGAAGGGAGAGAAATCACACAGGACGGTCAGATTCCAGAGCCCAAAGACCTGCCTTCCCACCTTCTGCTGCCAACACAGAGAGGACTGACCCAGAGGCCCTCCCCAGGTCCAGGATTGCTCGAGATGGATCTTCCCCCTTCCCCCGGGCCTGTTCCACGCCACCCCACGCCCCTTCCTCAGCAACCTCATCAATCTTGCCTGAAACCCTTGGGAAACTCTGTAGCTTCATGACGAGCTTAGGATGTCTTTGCGGCTACAGATATGAGCACCTTCCGGAACCGTCTCCCTCTGACCAAAGCCAGCCAGGCCCAGGAGGAAGAAAGTGGGGAGCAGCTCCTGCCCCCCACCTCAAAGCAGCGCCACGGGAAGGCCTCTCTGCAGGTAAACTGAGAAAGCCCAGGCCTACCACAGGCCGCAGCTTGCAGCCGCACCCTCCCATCGGGGTGAGCCAAGAATCCCCAAACGGGGAGCTCAGGGTCTGCCTCAGACAGGGGGCCAACGCCCTCTCTTGTCTCCCCCCAGGCCACCGTGCTGGGCCTGGCGGCCCTAAACAAGGCCTACCCAGAAGTGCTGGCTCCAGGGGGCACAGCCTGTTTGACTCCTACATCCCCCTGGTCCTGTCCCCTCCCCTGGCCTTGGCGTGCCCTCAGCTGGGTTAGCCCCCCTGGAGCCAAGGACCCTGGGGCCCTGCTGCTGGAAGCACTGAGGTCCCCGGGGCTGCGGGCACTGGAAGCTGGGACAGCAGTCGAACTCCTGGACGTCTTCTCGGGCCTGGCGGCCAATGGTGAAGAGCTGGCTGAGGCAATAGCGGCTGGAAACCCAGGAGCGCCTCTCCCCAGACGGGCAGCTGAGCTGCGGGAAGCCCTAGAGCAGGGACCCCGAGGACTGGCCCTGCGGCTCTGGCCAAAGCTACAGGTGGTGGTGACTCTGGATGCAGGAGGCCAGGCTGAGGCCGTGGCTGCCCTGGGGGCCTTGTGGTGTCAAGGGCTAGCCTTCTTCTCGCCTGCTTATGC
>PVJD01016613.1:0-20360 GCA_004026545.1 Mormoops blainvillei
AGGACACACACGCGCACTCATGCACACACACATGCACACACCTCGGGGCGAAGGGGGCGTGTTAAGTAGGGGTTAACAAGTTGCTTCCTCTGGCTCGGCAGGGATGACCTTCTTTCATCGGAGATGGCAGTTACACCGTGCAAAAGGAGCAGGCCGCACAAATGTCTGAAGCAAAGAGCTTTCTGGTGGAGGGCACAGATGTTAAAGGCCCTGAGGTAGGACCCAGTTTGGCGTCTTGGAGGAACAAAAACTGTCATTGTATTCGGAGTGTAGGAGGTGTGGGCCAGGGAGTGGTGAGTAGGGACCAGATGCTGCAGGGCCTCCTGTGCCAAGAACAGAGCTCATGTTTCATTTTGGACCTAATGGGAAGCCATAAGAGGGATCAGATTTTTAAAAGACCAGTTTGAAGCGATCTAACATTATACATTAATGTTAAAAATACATATATATTCGACTCGTTTTTTGCCTGTCCTGCGTCACTAAAATATAAGCTCCACAGGAATTTGCTTAAGTACCTCCGGTATGGCAGGTAGTGTTCTAGATAGTGGGAGTACAGCAGGGAAGAAAACAGAAGCAAAAACAAATGAACAAAAAAAACCCAAAAAAACAAAAACGGACCACCATTATGGAGACAGCCTCATTTCAAACCTGCACCTACTAGTTGTGTAACCTTGGGCAGGACTCAACTTCTCTGGGCTGTTTCCTCGTCTATAAAACGGGGGTACTGACAATAACTACTTCTTTAGGGCTGTGGTGACAAATGTGTTGATAATTGTAAAGGGTTTAGAACAATGCCTGGCACATGGCAAGTGCTATATAAATGTTGATGATAATGATTTAAATAAAATGGTACTGTGTATGTATAAAACGTTTTTAATAAGAAAAAAATAAAAAGATGGTGTTGAGACCAGACTGCAGAGAGCAAGGGTGAAAACAGGAAGATCAGTGAGGAGGCTCCTGCCAACGGGTCCAGCAAGTGATAATGAAGGCTCAGATCTATCACATTATCTTCCTCCGTGCCAGGTACTGTGTGAAGCACAGGACATGACCAGCCTCAGAGAGCCCCCAATATCTGTGAAGAGTCCTATGCATCCTCCACATTTCCCAGATAAAGAAACTGAGTCACAGAGAGACTAAGTACCTTTCCCAAGGTCACACAGTTTCCCAAATTCAGATCCTTAACTTCCACCCAATAATAGTCTTGTTTATTCAATACCCCACAGAACTTCCAGAAAGTATCTGAGGGGCCTCATTCTAGAAGCATTAAAACTAGTCATGGAATGTTTTTACCAGAAATATAGATGGAGCTTCATAGCAGAGAAAACAAAGAGAGAAAGCAGGGAGGTAATTCACATCTCTTGCTCCCTGGGTACAAAATTCATAAGCCTCTGAATGCATTAGGAAGTAGAAAATAGGAGTGACTGGACCTTTAGCCTCATCCTAGACAGGCCTCTTCCAGCCTGTAAACATCATTTCCCTACCACCTTGTACGTACACACACACACACATACACGGAGAAGAAAATCCTTTAAGGTTGGTGGATGTTGGGGTGCGGTGGTTGCCAGCTCCAAAAATGTTCCTGAGCCAGTGATGCAGCCCCTCAGGAACTGTCCCAGGGTTCACAGTGTACATCCGCATACTAAGTGAGGCCAGATTTTCTGCTGCAGAGCTGGGACCCCCACTCTCTGTCCTAGACATCCTCTACCATCATTTCCTAAAGACAAGACCTCCTCATACAGTAGCCTAAGCATCAGGTAACTAGTTGAAGTAGTATGGAAAGCTGACAGATGGTCCTGCCACCAAGTCTGCACATGTGACACTCCCACCCAAAGGCCTTCTATCTCACTGGTGAGTCATTACAGTTGCTCTTAACATATATTTTATCAAAAACATGAAAGTTGCCAATTGTGAGCAGTCATTTTGGACCTTCAGGCAGCAGGTGAGTTTGATGGAGCCAAAGCACAGGAGCCAGTCCTCTGGTGACCTTGGGGCTGTCACACTTGCCCTGAACTTCCTGCCTCCAAGTGAGGAATCCCCTTCCAACCTCTTAAAGCCACTGGTATTTGTATTAGTGTTGATATGTGCAAACTGAATCCTGAACAATACACCAGACTTTTCTATCTTGGTTGATGTGTCAGTAAACGTGAGACACATGGTACTGGGAGGGTGGTGAATAATGGTGAATGAAGGACATATGGGGAATGAATTTGGGGAGACAAAGAACTATGGAATGGAGGTGACAGGAAAGTTGAGTGGAGTGAATGTGAGTGGTGTGGGGCAGAGTGAGGAAGTAACTATGCATTAGATTGTGCCCTAATCTGAAGTTATGGATGAGACTGAGTAAATGACGGGAATATGAGATACAATCTAAATGACAAAGAGTTCAAGCGGGAGCAGGCTGTGAGTGAATGGGGTAATGAAAGACAGTAAATATGGAGTTGATAATGCATTTGAGTTGAAATGAATACTAAGGATTACAGTGTTAATGAAGGATGGTTTATGAGGCACAGTATGAGCAAAGAGAGGTGAATTTCGGGAGAAGGTAGGAGCGAATGGAGGTAATGTGGTGCATAGAGGGAAGAATGGAGTGTACAAATGACAGAATAAGAGGGAATGGAGATAAATCCCATGCAGACTATGAATACATGAATCAGGTTGAGTTTGAGTGGGGATACTATGAGGGGAAGGAGAATGACAAAAGGTGAATGAGAGGTAGGCTGGGGTTAGATGGAGGTAATGCAGGGCAGTGTTCCAGGGATGTACAGGGATCCCAATGTGAAACATCCCAGGTGAATGAACTGAAGCATGTGTGTGAATGAAGGCAATGTTGGGCAGGGTGAGAAAGGATGGAAGTAAAGGGCAGAGGAAGCTGAGTAACTGGATATTGTAAGGCAAAGGGATAGGGAATGAAGCTCCACTCACATGGCACAACATGAGTAAGGTGGGGAAAATGGGGTCCAATGTGAGCAAAAAGTGGTGAATTTGAGGTAGAGTGTGACTAAATAGTGGTACTGTAGGGCAGAATGGGAGCAACTAGACTTGAATCAGGAGCAGAATGGGAGTGATAATTGGAAATAGAGGTTACACTGGGAGCGAATTTAAATGAATGAGATAATGAAAGGCAACGTGAGAGTAAATGGAGGCAACGAAGAGAAAATTGAGAAAGCATGGAGGTGGCCAAGCACAGAGTGAGTATACCTAGGTAACTTGAGCTAGTGTTTAGGAGTAATATTAGACACAGTTCCAGGAAATGGGGGTATATGGGGGAAGTATTAGAGAGAACAGAGGTGAAGAAAGGACAGGGAGAGAATACAGGAGAAAAATGAGGTCCAGAGTCAATGAACAAAGCTGAAGGATGAGCTGTGTGTGAGTGTACAGGAGTCATTTGATGCAGTGTCAGGAAGTGGAGGTGAAAGTAGGAAATGAATGTGAGTGAATGGAGGTGAGAAAGGAATATGATGTGAGAGAATTGGGGTAATGATAAGTAGAGAGTTAGGGAATTGTAGTAATAGGAGGCCCGGTGTGAATGAATATGAGTGGATGAGAGGCAGTGTAAGTGAAAGGGAAATAAAAGGTAGAATGAGAATGGAGGTGAAAAAGCAGTAGACTGTGTATACATGTAATATATTACATGTAACACTGGGCAGAGTGTGGGGTAACATGGGGAAAGACTCCAGTAAATCAGGGTGAAACAGGCACAATAAGTGACAGATGTGCCGAGAATGAGTAAATGGAGATAATGGGGGGAAGAGAGTGAGGGCGTGGTGGTCATGTTTTGCAAAGCACAAGGACTCTGAGGTGGTAGTAGGCACAGTGTAGTGAGCAGAGCTGACTACTCAGCAGAATGGGGGGAATGGAAGTGCTGGACAGAATGAATCAAAATGGAAGTAACCAAGAAAAGAAAAAGAAAGAAAATGGAGGTAACCAAGTGCTAGAGAGTGATTAACAGTAGAGTGACACAGTATTAAGGAATGCAGAGGAATGTGGGCCAAGCATGACTCCTGTCTGTCTTTTGTGTGTCCTCAGCACCCCTCCTTCTGTATCTCTGACATCTCAGTTTCTCCCTGTTTTTGTCTCCTTCCATCTCTGTGTATACGTCAGTGTCTTTCTTTTTCTGAGTGTGTGTGTGTGTATGTGTGTGTATATAACAGAGCTGACACTGAAGAAGAGGGTGAGGTGCCCAGCCCTCTGGCTTCTGTGTTCCAGAATGTCTATCACTTAGGTCTTTGCTCATAAAGCCCAGAGTTCCAGAATGCCCTAGTTACGAACACTGCATGGTGAGTCTGGAGCAAGGAGTCTGCTAGGAAGGCTTGTGGGAGTCACAATGCAGTCCTGGGGCACTGTGGTGGTTACGCTGACCATGATGATAGTCGCCACTGTGGAAGCCAAGATCTATGGACGCTGTGAACTGGCAATGAAGCTGGAGAAGGCGGGCCTCAATGGCTTCCAAGGCTACAGCATTGGAGACTGTGAGACCTCAATTGCCCCATGTCCCTCCTATACCCCAAACCTCCCACCACACTCAGATACAGGCCCCCTTTGTCATTTATCACCTCACCAGGCCAGGGTATAATCCTCTCAGTCACCTCCTGACTGACTGTGATGCGTGGTCGAACTAACTCTAATGATATTACCATCATTGCCTTCACAATCATCACCCTCATCTCTGCCATCAATGTCATCACTGCTATTTCCACCATGAATACCATCAACACTGCTATCATTGACATCTCACCAAAATCACCAACATCAACCCCACAACTGAGATGACAACCATCCCTGTCCCCACGCCCCTCCTCCTAACCTCTTCTATTCCCAGAACCCATGCTCACCTGCTACCTTCCCTCTCCCTGCCGCAGGGCTGTGCATGGCACATTATGAGAGTGGCTTTGACACCTCCTTCATAAACCACAATCTTGACGGCAGCAGTAACTACGGCATTTTCCAGCTGAATTCTGCCTGGTGGTGCAACAATGGTATTACACCCACCGAGAACCTCTGTCACATGGAGTGCCATGGTAAGGCAGCAGTGGGGATACCCTGAAGCCCCGTCTGGCCCCAGCACACAGAGGCAAAGTTATCTAAGCCGCAATATCCAGTAACAAGCAGAAAAACAATAGGGAAAGGAGCAGAGCGGCCTGGGTTGGTAGAGACACCACCTTTTCTCCTTACCCAGACTGCACTGAAATGTTGTCTGGGTCAGGAGGACTCAGAGCTCCTAAACCTCACCTGGAATGGGGGCTGCAGTTTTCTGGAACTCAGGAAACAGGAAACTTTGCTCCATGTGGAATTGAGATTGCCCTTATTTGGGGTTGAGGTTGTTCATCTCCTAAGGTGAGGGAAGAAGCAGATACTTAATTGCAGGAACAGAAACAAGGTACCTCTGTGCAGAAAGGAGAGAAATTTCCAGATAAAGTTGTAGTGTTGTTGAAGACAAAATTGAATAGCAGTAGTAGTTGTTTGGGGTTAGCCAAATGGTGTTTGAGGTTGCCCAAGACAGATCAAAATGGAAACTGAGGTTATTTGGGTCGTTCATATCATAATCAGTCAAAATGGGAGTTGAGGTTATCCAGAACCTGACAACACAGTGTTTAAAGTCACCAGGACTGACCAAGCTTTCAGCTGAGTAGCTTCCCAACCAGCCAACATGGTGGTTGATGTGATGTCAGACCTGCTACCATTGCCATTGAGATAATTCATAACCACACAAAATGACGGTTGAAGTCATATAGCACTGGCCAACATGGAGTTTAAGGTTTTCCAGCACTGATCAATATGGTGGTTGAGGTTATTCATAACCAGCCAACATGACAGTCAAGGTCATCCAGGACCAGTCAAAGTGAGTTAAGGTTGTACAGGAGCAGCCAACATGAGAGTTGAGGTAACCAGCTAACAAGTAAATCAAAGTTATCCAGAATCAGCTAATGTAGTTGTTGATGTTATTCAGGCCCCAAGAAAACCAGAACCCCTGGGCCCTACATACACTGTTACCCTGTCCCCAATGCACCAGATCATTATACTTCTCTCTTTCCCCCAGACCTTCTCAACCGTCATATTCTGGATGACATCTTGTGTGCCATACAAATAGTATCCTCACGGAATGGCATGAATGCCTGGTAAGTTCATGGGAATGGCTTGGACCCTGGGCAACTGGGATAGTGCCACTGCCACCCCATCAGCCTGTCTACTTCATCCTCCCTCCCTCCTTCCTTTTCCCAGGCGTTCCTGGATCCAGCACTGTTATGGCCATGATTTATCTCAGTGGCTCAAGGGATGTAATATGCATGCAAAATCTGACACGAAGAGTGACTTCATGATTCATTCCCAGAGATAGAGATTGTATTTTCCTTCCTTGTCTTTCTTCTGTGGACTTAATAAAGGATGGTACCTGTAAACAATGCAAGAGACCTCTGATGCCTGACCCTCTTCATTTTTCCAATGCCTGGAGGTACCTCCATTCAATCAGATTCGTATATTCAAAGCTGCAATCAGGGGACACCAGATCACTCAGGGTTGTAGAGGGTGTGGAAGATAATGTAGTGTTTAAGAGCATAGGTTCTTTCAGGTTCAAATACCATCCCTGCCACTTACAAACTATGTGCCTTGAGAGAGGCACTTAATATCTCTGTGCCTCGGTTTCTTACCTGTAAAACGAGGATGATAATGACAGTAACTATCTCATGAGGTTGTGGGAGAATTAAATGAATTAATATTTGTAAATCACATGAAGTAAAGGGTGGAGATAACTGGCTTCCCTTAAAAAGCATCACTCTCAGTTGAGGGCACTACAAGGTCTTTAATTAAAGCAGATACAGTCTCTTCAGGAAACTCAGTGGGAAATAAAAATTTAAAGTACTCACATTCTTCCACATCCTCCCACATATTACCATTCTAACTCTCAGCCCCCACTCCCTCTTTCACAATCAGTATCCTAAGTTTCAAATGATAGACTGGGAATTTAGCCCAGGGATTCAATGAATGCACAAGGTAATAATTTCCTTTTATGGAATGCCTGGGTTTTAGTGTGTCTTGAGCAGAGAATTTAGGAAACTGAACTTGCGACTTTTTTTCTTTGTGCTGCCTGCCCCATTGGAAGCAGCCACCCCCATGAGGAAGCAGTCCTTCATGTCCTTTGTACTCTTTGGTTGGGCGTGGATACTGGTCCACTCAAAACCTTGTTTTCAGCATTTACTTCATCCAAGCACAGGTGGTCATTAAAGCAGCTATCTGCCACTGCATGTCAAGGAATTCCCAAGCCCCCATCCTTAATGCCAACTGGGTCTCAGCTGCCTGCAGCCCCAAACAGTCTAGATAACCAAATCTCACGTTTCCTTGAGGGTCCATAAAGGATGGCATTACTCTTTACTTTTTTTTAGCCAGAGGGGAAGGGAAGGAGAAAGAGAGGGAGAGAAGCATCAATGCATGGCTGCCTCTCGCATGCCCCCCACTGGGGACCTGGCCCAAAACCCAGGCACATGCCCCGACCAGGAATCGAACCCACGACCCCTCCATTCGCAGGCCAGCACTCAATCCTCTGAGCCACATCAGCCAGGGCGGATGCCATTACTCTTTGTACCAATTTCTGAATGTGATAGTTATTCACGAAAAGCATCGGAAATAAACTCTGGTGACTTTAAGTAACAAGCAAATTTCCTAAAATCTTATCAGGTATTTCTGGGAAGACTGCATGATCAAGCTCAGAAAGGAGGAAGCACACCAGAAACCCTGACCATAAAAGAGGCTGGGGAAGAAATACTGTATTATTAATTGTTGCTACTTCTGGAAACTGGATTTGATGCCCTAGTGTTGTTTTTTTTTTCTTTACATTGTTCTGATTACTCATCCTTTCTAATAATTTATAACATTTATAGCATAGTTATAATCATTGTTCCTTTAGTGGTTTTCTTTAAATCTGTAACTTTGTATCCATTGGTAAACCTTTTTTTCTTGCTCATGGTACTTATTCCCCATTATGAGAGATGCCAAACAACTATTATTAATAATGTATTTTATTAATTTTTCTATGAGTTTGGTATTAATACTGAGATATTTCCCTAGTTATTTTCATGGGGCTATGTTTATCAAAATAAATTGGATTTCTGCTGATACTGTGCCAATATTTACAGTGATATTTGGCTTTCAGCTGAAGGCTCTCATACATTTAAGGCTTCAAAAGATTACAGACTTGAACAACCTCTCTGATGTAAAATATTCATTCAGCACAAACCCAAGATAACAAGTACACAAGCCATTTTTTTTTTAATTTTTTTTTTTTGGCATTAGGACCTTGGTTCTTGCTATTCCTTCAGCCTGGAATGTTCTTACCCCCAGCATGGCTGGCACCTCCTTTTCAGGTCTAAGTTCAAAACGTCATGTTCTCAGAAAGGCCTTGCCTGACCTCCTTAGCTAAAGTATGATCCCCAACCTCACCTTTTCCTTTTTCTTTGACTTTTCTATGAAGGATTTCCCATTTTCAGTTCTGTCACAAACCATCTCTTTTCTGAGCTCTAATTCATCATGAGCCTTAACTTCTGGAAGAAAGTTTTTCTCATATTCAAGACAGTCATAGGGTTTCTATCCTATGTAGGTTCTCTGATGTACAGTGAGTTTTGACTTCTCACTGAAGGCTCTACTGCACTTATCATATTTACAGGGTTTCTCTCCTATTTGAGTTCTTTGATGTATAATGAGATATAATTTCTAGAAAAAAAGCTTTATCACATACATTACACTCATAGAGATTTTCCCCTGTGTGAACTCTGATGAATAATGGGATATGATTTCTGGAAGAAAGTTTTACCACATTCGTTGCATTCATGGGGTTTCTCAAATTTTTCTCCTCTATAAGCTCGCTGATGTAACATGAGCTATGACTTCTGGGAGAAGACTTTTCCACATACAGTGCATCCATCAGTTTCTTCTGTATGAATTATTTGATGGGCACTGACACTCAGCTTAAAGGGTGAATGCTCTTCACAGTCTGAACACATATAAGGTTTCTCTCTTGTATGAGTTATTTGATGACTACACGGTGTTGATTTCTCTTTGAAGGATTTTCCATATCTATTACATTCATATGGTTTATCTCCTGTGTGTGTTCTCTGGTGTACACTGAAGTGTGCTTTTTGATTGAAGGTTTTCCCATGCTCAGAACATTCTCATGTGTGAGTTCCCTGGTGTATAATGAGCTTTCTCTTTTCTCAGAAGGTTTTGCCACACTCATTGCATTCATACAGGTTTTCATCTATATGAGTTCTTTTATGTATATGCAGTGTTGATTTCTCTCTGAAGAAATCAACATTTTTGTTACATCCAAAGGGTTTGTCTCCTGTGTGCACTCTCTTATGTACACTGATGTGTGCCTTCTTGTTGAAGGCTTTTCTGCATTCTGCACATTCATAGGGTTTTTCCCCTGCTAGCAGTAAGGAGTAAATTCTTATGGAGAGTTTTTCTACACTCAGAAATTAATAGGTTTTCTGTCCATCTTGAGTTGTGTTATGCTGAACAAAGGGTGGGTTATGGTTACATTTTTCACCCATGGTATAGTGACAGGGTTTCATTCCATTCTTTTTCTCATACCTGCCATGAATTAATAATTTACCACATTCACTACATTCATAACATTTCTGTGCTACGAAGCCTCTATTAAGACTCAGTAAGGTTCCCTGGCTGGTGTGGCTCAGTGGATTGAGCACCGGACTGCGAAGCAAAAGGCAACCACATATTGATGTTTCTCTCCCTCCCTTCCCCTCTCTCTAAAAATAAATAAAATCTTTTTAAAAAGACTCAGTAAGGCAAAATTATCTGTAGAACTTTCCCCATATGATTGGTGTGTGTACATATACATATACATATACATATATATATCAATGTATATACCGTGTGTGTGTGTGCGCGCGCGTGCGTGCGTGAGAGAGAGATAAAGAAGCCACCCATGTATTCTGAGGAAGTATGTTTACAAGTTTACAAATCCATGACATTCATGACCTATCTCCTAAGCTACATTCTTCTTGTCGGTGGATATAGCTTGCCTCAGGTGTCTGTTTTGGTTTCCCTGGTGCCTCTGCAGCTGGTTTTCAACTTGCCAGACTCATAGAAAGAAGAAGACATACCCTGTAAATACACCTTTGCCATAACCAGATCTATGATAGGGCTGACTTTTATTTTAAGTCTATATGCTAGTCAGAAGTACATGTCTATCCTACACTCTGAGCTTGAGAGGGAGAAACCCCAAATTTCTCTATAAAAATTGGAAGAGGAAAGTAATATGTGACTTTAAGAAAAATACCTTAAAACTGAGGAGAGAAGGTGAATATAGGCTTAGGAGGCTATGAGTAGGCAGAAAGGATTTTGAAAAGGCAGTAGATCCAGGATTTGGAGGAAGGGGACTCAAAAAGAATGAAAAGAGATTTTCAGGAAAGCTGAAAATAACTGAGGTGTCCAAGCGAATAGGCAGAAAGACAGGCTAGATTATAGTCTAGTTTCTCACCATCTCATTCCAAGATTATGGTCAGACAGTAACTCACAAAACTAACAATTTAGAGTTAGCAAGAAAAAAAAGTTCATATCCTTTAGGAAGATATTTCTGAGCCTTCAAAGATGTCCAGTCCTTACTGGCCCACTGGGATCTTACTCCCGTCATCTCCCACCTGTTCATTTCTTATTTACCTGTACAATTCAAAACTGGGATTTCTTTCTCTATGATCCAAAGTCCTCTCTTCTCCAAATAGGCAATCACATATGGTTTGGTAACAGGATACCCTGTAATGGGAAATGATATAAGACTTTGGCACATCTGTGTGGGCTTCAGGGCCTCAAAGTAATTAGGGAGGTACATTTTAATAAGCATAAATTTCACATGGGAGATGAACATACAAACATTTTGGCTTCGAGTCAAGATGGCAGTGTAGACCTGACCAGTCTGACTCAGTTGGTTGGGTGTCATCCCACAAAGCAAAAGGTTGCTCGTTCAATTCCTGGTAGGGCACATACCTAGGTTAAAGGTTCAGTGCCCAATCGAAGTGTGTATGAGGTGCAACCAATCGATGTTTCTCTCTCTCATTGATGTTTCTCACCCTCTCTTTCTCCCTCCCTTCCACTCTCTCTAAAAATAAATAAATAAAATCTTTTTTTTTTAAAAAGGTGGCACAGTAGGTAAACACAGTACTTCCATCCTCCCACAACCACATCAGAATTACAACTAAACTATAAAACAACCATCATTCAGAACCACCTGAAATCTAGCTGAACAGAAGTCCTACAACTAAGGATATAAAGAAGAAGCCACATCGAGACTGGTAGAAGGGGCAGAGACAGGACGGGCTGGTCCCCCACCCATGTGTGGTGGATAAAAATTGGGAGGGATATCTCTGCTTCAGAGATCCCCCTAAGGAGTGAGGGGTCCCAGACCCACACAAGACCCTCTCAACCCAGGGTTCTGGTGCCAGGAAGAGAAGTCCCCACAACTTCTGGCTGTAAAACCAGCAGAGACTGTGGCCGAGTGAGACAGAGGGCTCCTGGAGTCCCAGGTGTTCCTCTTAAAAGATCCCCACATGGATCATACTAGGACTTTTAAGACCTAGTAAGTCTTAAAAGAACCACACATGGACTTACTAGGACTCGTTCTGAGCTCCAGCCCTGGGGCAACAGCTCAAAATGCACCAGCGACATATGGGAGAGATCGAATTGTCTGGAATCAGGGCAAGAGTTGGGGGACAGCTTTCTCTCAGACAGAAGTGCTGACAGAGGCCATTGTTCCTTTTCTGAGCCCCCACCCACACAGCCAGCAGGTCAGTGCCATATCTGAGTCTCTATCAACCTAGCTGACACTGTTCACCCCACCCTGGTAATTCCATGAGACCCCCACCCACCCAAATTGAGAGTGCACTCAAGCTGTTTCTATTGGTTTTTCCATATGAATGACCTGTCCTGAAAAGACACCCAAACTTATTAATAATTAAATAACACAAACAAAAGAAAGGAGATGTTTTCAACTATCAAATGGCAAGGATTAAAAATATGACAAAATGATTAGAAAGGGAACTTTCATTCAGTATTAGTGGGAGTGTAAACTTGCACTAACTTTTCAAAAGGCAATTTGGCAATGTCTATGAAAAGTTCAAAGTGCCCATGACCTTTGAAACAGAAACTCTAGAATGCTCACCACAATGTACAAAGATAGATGACAAGAAAGATCACTGCCACTGTGACAGAAATTACACAGAAGTCCTTGCATATGGGGATGATTGATAAATTGTGGCACAAGAGAAAACATGCAGCTGTTAAAAATACATCTATGTCCTGATAGTAAAATATTTTCCATTGTCAGGACTATTCCAGCTATGCCAGTGACCAGCTATACAACCCCATGCTACTTACTTATCCACTCTGGACTCAATTTCCTCATCTGTAAAATGTACATAACAATGATACCTGCTTATGAGAGCAGTTGTGAGGATTAAGATGATCATGCATATAAAATGCTTATTAGAGCCCTGGCTGGTGTGGCTCAGTGGACTGAGTGCCAGCCTGCAAACCAAAGGGTCACTGGTTCAATTCCCAGTCACATGCCTGGGTTGCAGACCAGGTCCCCAGTGTGGGGCGCATGAGAGGCAACCACACATTGATGTTTCTCTCCCTTTCTTCCTCCCTCCCTTCCCCCTCTCTAAAAATAAATAAATAAAATCTTTTTTTTAAATGCTTAGTAGAGTGCCAGGTATAATGTAGGCTAATTACACGTTAGTGCCTGTTACTGCCACAAATATTATTATTCTCATCATCATCATCTGTATTATCATTATCATTACTACTATCATTATCAATATTCTCGTATAAAGGGAAAACAGGGCATTGAAAAACAGTTTGTGACAGTCTTCACCAAGAGTCGCTGTGGTTTCTTGCTTCAACAGTGCTTGAATGGAACCTAGCACTCGCCCCTCCATCCCATCCAGCTGCCCAGATCTATCCTTCCACCACCTCTTCACAGCACCTTTGGATTGCCCCAAGGTCCCCGCCACCGCTCCAGAGCCACAAAGCTGCCTGCCCTCAGACACCCATCAGGATTACCATGTCCACCTCACAGGTGTGCCAGAACTACCACCAGGACTCAGAGGCCGCCATCAACCACCAGGTCAGCCTGGAGCTCTACATGTGTCTGTCTGTGTCTTACTACTTTGACCACAATGATGTGGTTTTGAAGAACTTTGCCAAGTATTTTCATCACCAATCTTATGAGGAGAGGGAACATGCTGAGAAACTGATGAAGCTGCAGAACCAACAAGGTGGCTGGGTCTCCCTTCAGGATATCAAGACACCAGACCGTGATGACTGGGAGAATGGGCTAAATGCAAAGGAGTGTGCATTACACTTGGAAAAAAGTGTGAATCAGTCACTGCTGGAT
The DNA here is from genome assembly GCA_004026545.1 of Mormoops blainvillei. Lineage (NCBI taxonomy): Eukaryota > Metazoa > Chordata > Mammalia > Chiroptera > Mormoopidae > Mormoops > Mormoops blainvillei. The sequence goes on from PVJD01016613.1 coordinate 13,400, forward strand.
TTGCACAAACTGACCACTGAAAATAATGACCCTCATTTGTGTGACCTCTTTGAGACTCACTTACCTGAATGAGCAGGTGAAATCCATTGAAGAATTGGGTAACCACATAATCGACTTGAACAGGTTGGGGGGCCCCTGACTCTGGCATGGCAGAGGATCTCTTTGATAAGCACACTCTGGGAGACAGTAAAGAGAGCTAAGCCTTAGGCTGCCTTCCCACAGCCACGCACGTGACTTTCCTGGACACCAAAACAGCACAGGCCTATTGGAGTTACCTTCATCTTTTCTATAATTTGTACCAAATCATTCACTGATGTTCTTCATTTGTACCATTCCCTCAAATAAAGTAACTTGGTACCAAAAAAAGAAAGAAAAACAATTTGTACATTATGAGCAAGCCTTAGCAAAAGGAACACTTATGTTAACTGTATGTTTATACATTTATGTAAACATAAAGAACAAGGAGAGAAAAGGAAGTGCATAGAAAGAAATTAATCAAAGTCACCATAAAATTGGTTACTTGGAATGAGTGGTAATATGAGATTCTATTTTCTCTTTTTAGGTTGTACATTCTTAAAAGAGGTCAATTATCACTTTTGTAGTGAAAGGAAAAATAACAAAACAATACAGGCTCTTTTTAAAAGGACAGAAAGGAAAGACTTGAATACAGTCAGGAACATTATGAATTCTGAGCCTGAAAAGAAAAAAGGCAGACCTATGGGTTGCTCAGGCTATGGTGAAATCCCATATGAGAAAAAAATGTATTGGAAAATAATTTGTAGGGCATAAGGCTTACTGATTACTGAGTCTTCCTGACCATCAAGATTTTATCGTTGTACTGAGCTGGAATAAGAGACCCACTTGTGCAGACATGGCTCTGGTTTCCTGAATAGTCACATCCTTTGAGCTCTGCCCCAGCAGGCCACATTTGGCTGACATGAAGACATACTTTAAGTCACATTCACAGCAATCCTATCCCTGTATTTATCATAAGATTGCTGATGAGACTGACCCACCAGAAAAATGTCTTGAAACATCGACATCAGGAAATCATTGCTTCTGAGGAAGTGGTTTACTTTAGAAGAGGACATACAGTCCTGGCTGGTGCAGCTCAGTGGATTGAGTGTCGTCCTGTGAGCCAAAGGGTTGCTGGTTCGATTCCCCAGTCAGGGTACATGCTTGGGTTGCGGGCCAGGTCCCCAGTATGGAGTGTGTGAGAGGCAACCACACACTGATCATTCTCTCCCTCTCTTTCTCCCTCCCTTCCCCTCTCTCTAAAAATAAATAAATAAATAAAGTCTTTTTTAAGAGGACATACAGATAGCCAATAGACATGTGAAAAAAATGCTCAAGGTCACTAATCATCAGAGAGCTGCAAATTAAAACTACAATGAGGTATCACCGCACACATGCAAGAATCACTACCATCAATAAATCAACAAACAAGTGCTGGCAAGTATGTGGAGAAAAGGAGAATCCTAGTTTACTGTTGGTGAGCTTACAAAATGGTGCAGCCACTGGGGAAAGTAGTATGGAGTTTTGTCAAAAAATTAAAAATGAAACTGCCTTTTGACCCAGTGATCCCACTCCTTGGAATATGCCCTAAGAATCCTTAAACACGAATCAGAAAGAGTATATGGACCCCTATGTTCATAGTAGTGCTATCTACAATAGTTAAGATCTGGAAGGAGGCCAAGTGCCTATTATTAGATGAGTGGATAAAAAAGTTGTGGTACATTTACACAATGGAATACTACACGGCTGTAAAAAAAAACAAAACAAAGAATTCTTCCTTTAGAGAGCATGGATGGTTCTGGAAGTTATTATGCTAAAGAAAATAAGCCAGTCAGAGAAAGACAAGTACCACATGATATCATTTATATGTGGAATCTAATGAACAAAATAAACTGACAAACCAAATAGAACCAGAAGCATGGATACATGGAACAGACTGACAGAACTCAGATGGGAGGGAAGGGGGCTGGTACTAAATAAAAGAAGGTGAAGAGATTAGCTAAAGAACATATATGCGTAGCCCGTGGATACACGCAATAGTGCATTGAAAGCTAGGGGAGGGGAGTAGGCGGGGCTTGGGTGGAGGTGGGCAAAGCGGAGGGAAATGGCAGACGTCTATAATATTGTCAACAATTTTTTTAAAGGATAAAAAAATGTTTTTAGTTATTGAGTTTTCTAGGAAGACACACATATAAAAAGCTGATTTTAAAACACACAGTTTAAGTTTTCTGCTTATTAGAAAGGTCCTAAGAGGTCCTAGAAAAAGCTCCGTATCTGAAGAAGGTGGAGATTCAAGGGAAGGACTTGAGGTGGCCCGCCTCCTGCCACCATTTATTAAAACTAAACAGCAGACACTTTAAAACTTTTTAAATTAAAGCATAAAATAAAATAAATAACATACGCACTAAAGAGGGCAGAACCACGGGATGAATGGAAACGGAACATTTGAGCACGCGCACTGATGAAGCTACGGAACTTGGAGTGGCCAATCACGACAGGAAGGCAACTTTTGCTGAAAGTGGGAAAATTATTGTCTCCACCCATTTTCGAACGCATTCTAGGCCCAAGAAGCTGAGCTGATAGATCCCTCTCCTGCCTCCATTTCCACTCTATTATCCTGACCTTTGGATAGCCAGATTAAGTCCACTAACTGCTAAGGTTAGTCAAAGGTCCTCGGGCGATTAATCAAGTGGTGCATTTTCATCTTGGCGTAAATCAAGCCTTCACAACCACTTCACTTCTTCCAAGGTAAGTTATCTCTGAGGATCAGACCTAAACACATTAAGGCAGGAGGAATGTCATGTATAAAAGCGGGGAACCTCTGCCGATTGCTCAAGTGGCTGGGTTTTTGCTGTACCTCCCAATAATCTGCAAGTTCCTTAGGAAGATGGACAATTTAAAGTCTTCTGGGGAGATCCCTTTCGGGCAGAGATAAAAACTAAAACCGTTGTCGTCCCTGAGACTCCCTAATTGCTCTCACTCAGGGAAGCTAAACCCCCTCAACCTGAGAAACCCCAAAATTAGCCGAACGCCCCTACATTTTCACAAGCAGAAATAATAACCACAGCCTAAAGGACTCCTTTATTGCCTCCTCTGGGATAAAGCAACAATCATTTTCTTTTTTTGTTTTTTTTTTATTTTATAGTCCTGTCAATAACGATTTACATTCAATATTATTTTGTATTAGTTTTAGGTGTACAGCATAGTAGTTAGACAGTCATATTCTTTGCAGAGTGTTCTCCTCAATATTCCCTGTACCCACCTGGCACCACACATAGTTAATACAATATTATTGACTATATTCCCTATGCTGCACTTTACATCCCCATGACTATTTTGTAAGTACCAATTCGTTCTTCTTAATCCCCACACCTTTTCACCTTCTCTGGCAACCATCTGTTTGTTCTCTGTGTCTAAAAGTCTATTTCTATTTCCTTTGTTCATTTATATTGTTCTTTAGATTCCACATATAAGTAAAACCATATGATATGTGTTTTTCCCTGACTGACTGATTTCACTAAGCATAATACCCTCTAGGTCCATCCGTGATGTCTCAAATGGTAAGAATTCCCTCTTTTTTTTTTAAAGATTTTATTTATTTTATTTTTAAACAGAGGGGAAGAGAGGGAGAAAAGAGGGAGAGAAACATCAATGTGTGGTTGCTTCTCATGTGCCCCTGACTGGGGACCTGGCCCACAACCCAGGAATGTGTCCTGACTGGGAATCAACTGGCGACGCTCAATCCACTGAACTACACCAACCAGGGCAGATTTCCCTCTTTTGTATGGCCAAGTAATATTCTATTATATCTAGATGCCTCTACATTTTTTCTTTTAAATATTTTATTTTTATGCTATTAAGGTTGTCCCAATTTTCCCCTTTTACTCCCTTCACCAGCCACCCCCATTCCCACCATCAATCCCCACATCATTGTCCATGTCCATGGGTCATGCATATAAGTTCTTTGACTAATCCCTTCAGCCTTCCTTCATCCAGTCCCTGCTTTGCCCATCCCCTCTTACAGCTGTCAGTCTGTTCCATGTTTCTATGCCTCTGATTCTATTTTGGTCATTAGTTTATTTTGTTCATTAGATTATGCTTATAAGTGAGATTATGTGATATTTGTCTTTCACTGACTGGCTTCTTTTGCTTAGCATACTACTCTCCAGTTCCATCCATGTTAATAGTTCCTTTTTTACTGCTGTGTAGTATTCCATTGTGTAAATGTACCACAGCTTTTTTATCCACTCATCTACTGATGGGCACTTAGGCTGTTTCCAGCACTTGGATGTTGTAAATAACATTGCTATGAACATAGGGGTCCATATATTCTTTTGATTGGTGTTTCAGGTTTCTTGGGGCATATTCCAAGGAGTGGGATCACTGGGTCAAAAGGCAGTTTCATTTTTAATTTTTTGAGGAAACTCCACACTGGCTTCCACAGTGGCTGCACCAGTCTGCATTCCCACCAGTAGTGGATGAGGGTTTCCTTTTTCTCCACATCCTCACCAGCATTTGTTGTTTGTTGATTTAATGATAGCCACTTTGGCATGTGTGAGGTGACAAATCATTGTGGTTTTAATTTGCATCTCTCTGATGGCTAGTGATGCTGAGCATTTTTTTCATATGTCTATGGGCCCTCTGTATGTCCTCCTTGGAGAAGTGTCTATTCTGGTCTGTTGCCCATTTTTTAATTGGATTGTTTGTCTTCCTGGTGTTGTGTCGCATGAGTTCTTTATGTATTTTGGAGATTAAACCCTTTTCCAATGTATCATTGGCAAATATGTTCTCCCATACAGTGGGATGCCTTTTCATTTCGATGATGGTTTCTTTAGCTTTGCAAAACCCTTTTAATTTGATGTAGTCCCATTTGTTTATTTTTTTTCTTCTGTATCCCTTACCTTAGGAGGTATACCAGCAAAATATTGCTATACAACATACCTGAAACTATACTGCCTATGCTTCCTCTAGGATTTTTATGGTATTGTGATTTATATTTAAGTCTTTTATCCATTTGAGTTTATTCTGCTCTGTGGCGTAAGTTTGCAGTCTAGTTTTATTTTTTTGCAAGTACTTGTCCTGTTCTTCCAGCATGATTTATTGAAAACAGTGTGTTTACTCCACTGTATGCTCTTGCCTCCTTTGTTAAATATTAGTTGACCATAAAGGCATGGATTTATTCTGGGCGCTCTATTCTGTTCCATTGATTTGTGTCTATTCTTATTCCAGTACCTGACTGTTTTGATTACAGTGGCCTTGTAATATAGTTTGATATCAGGAATTGTGATCCCTCCAACTTTGTTCCTCTTTCTCAACGTTGCTGAGGCTATTCAGGGCCTTTTTTGGTTCCATATAAATTTTGGGAGTATTTGTTCTAGATCTGCGAAGTATGCCATTGGTATTTTAATAGGAATTGCATTGAATCCATAGATTGATTTGGGTAGAATGGACATCTTAATGATATTAATTCTCCCAATCCATAAACACAGTATATGCTTCCATTTATTTATATTTTCCTCAGTTTCTTTCTTCAGTATTCTATAGTTTTCCAAGTATAGGTCTTTTACCTCCTTGGTTAAATTTATTCCTAGGTACACCTTATTTTTTTGTTGTTGTTGCAATAGTAAATGGGATTGTTTTCTTAGTTTCCATTTCTGATCATTCATTATTGGTATATAAAAATGCCATCAATTTCTGAGTATTGATTTTGTATCCTGCTACTTTGCCAAATTTATTTATTAGGATTAATAGTTTTTTGGTGGAGCCTACAGGGTTTTCTATGTACAGTATCATGTCGTCTGTGAGTAATGAGAGCTTTACTTCCTCCTTTCCAATGTGGGTGCCTTTTATTTCTTCTTCTTGTCTAATCACTGTGGCTAGGACTTGCTGTACTATGTTGAGTAAGAGTGGGAAAGTGAATATCCTGTCTTGTTCTTGATCTTAAGTGAAACACTCTTAGTTTTTGCCCATTAAGTATGATGTTGTCAGTAGGTTTTCCTTTCTATTTTAAAAAGATTTTATTTATTTATTTTTAGAGAGAGGAAGGGAGGGAGAAGGAGAGGGAGAGAAACATCACTGTGTGGTTGCGTCGCACATGTCCCCTACTAGGGACCTGGCCTGCAACCCAGGCATGTGCTCTAGACTGGGAACTGAACTGGCGATCCTTTGGTTTGCAGGCTGGCACTCAGTCCACTACACCACACCAACCAGGACAAATGTAGCTTCCTTTTTTAAAAAAATTACTTTTAGAGAAAGGGGAAGGGAGGGAGAATGGGAGGAAAAGAAACATCAATGTGCAAGAGAAACATCAATCTGTTGCCTCTCGCACACCCACAACTGGGGACCTGGCCCGCAACCCAGGCATGTGCCCTGACTGGGAATCAAACCAGTGACTTTTCAGTTCACAAGCCAGTGCTCAGTCCACTGAGCCACACGAGCCAGGACACAGTTTGCTTTTTCAATGTCCAGGTAATATTCCATTGCATCTAGGTACCACTTCATTTCCATCCACTGGTCTGTTGATGAGCACTTGGGTTAAAGCAACAAACTTTTTAGCCTCAGAAACCCGGAGACTCCCAATGCCCTCATTCTGGTGAGTGCCAGATTTCTGCATTGAAACCCTCAGCCAGGGTGACACCTGGTCCGGGAGCCTCAGCAATTACAGCTCTCTAATAATTTCAAAATTACCTAGAATTAGCTCCAAATCCACTCATATTAGCAGTCCTCATTTCTTTTCAACAGAGAAAACCCCACATCCCTCTGCCTCAATATCCACACCGCCCGATCTCTGAGACTTACCTCCCCTGGCCTTTTTGACACAAGACAGCCCCTCAGTAACAGCACCCGCACTTCACTGCTTCTCCAACAGGGCCTTTCTATCTTTCCCTCAGGATAAGCCAAACTCCAGGCAAACTACTAACAATGGTAGCCAAACCCCCTCAAAGAC